>PVKM010009128.1:0-37433 GCA_004027735.1 Carollia perspicillata | reverse complement strand
ACCTTCTCTTTTGATTAAATTCCTTTAGGCATATCCTGGAGATGAGATTCTGCTTGTTTACGACAAAGAGTTCAAATATGGACTTAACTTTTATATTGTTGGCACTGAAGAGGGCAAGGAACTCTATTTCAATGTAAGCACACCCAAGCCTTTGTATTCTGTGGAGGGTCAGAAGGAAGCAGCACCTTTGGGGGACACCTGTGCTTGGTTATGACCCTTCTTGTTCAGCCCCATTTCCCTGGGGCCTGGACCAGGTTCTGGCACCTAGAGGAGGTGAGCAGTCACTGGGACGAACTAAGTCAAACAGCTCGGGGTAGCTGGTACTCTACTTACTTGCCTTACTGACCCAGTGAGAGCCGAAACAGGTAGTCTGGAGTACCACTGCTCTGGGCCACTCCTTGGCCTTATTCCTGGTTCTCCTCTTACCATCTGCATAACGTGGGGTAGGTTGCTGCGCCACTGGTCTGTAAAAACAGTGGCGCCAGGAGTATCCCTTCCCAGGGCTGCTGTGAAACTCAAATGGATGATTACAGGGTGAAGCCTTTGTATAGTGCCTGACACAGAGCTGGGTACTCCATAAACGTTTGCCATGATTATTTAAAAGCAGGATTTTGAAAGGAGGACTTGGTCAGTGGACAGTTGATGGGGAGGGAAGCAGAAAATAAAAGAATGGGAATTTCCAAAGAAAAAAATCAGTTCACCTTTAAAGTGTTTTTTTTTTAAGTGGTCGTGAAATGTAACAATTTTCTGAGACTTGCCTTCTGATCTGGCACTCTTGTGGGGAGGTTTGGTGAAACTGAGGTAGACAGAGGGTTTTCAGTGGTGGTTCAATAAACAAGAAAAATAAAGGAAAGCATAGAATTTGAAAATATCTAACACTTTTTAAACTAAAAATAATCTTTCACTTAGCCTTAGCATTTTCAATATTATTTGTATGGTTGTTTTTCTCTGTGTTTAATTTCTTTTTATCAGTCTCTTGCTGCTTAACCGCAAGGACACACACATCTGAGAAATGTGTCGTTAGGTGATTCCCTCATTATGGGAACATCACAGGGGCACCCACACAATCCCGGATGGTACAGCCTATTGCTCCTAGGCTACCATCACCGCACAAACAACACGAGATTAAATCAGGCACAAGACAAAATGATGCTATCAAAATATGCAGTAAACACGAGATGTTTGCAGTTGCTATCGACGTACCATGGCCTGTTGTGCCTTATAGCAGACTATTTTTGTAATAAGCAGAAAGAGTACATTCTACAACAATGATAAAAAGTATAGTAAATACATAAACCAGTAACATAGTACTCGTTTATTATCATTGGCAAGTATCATGTACTATACATAGTTGTACATGCTCTACTTTTATATGTCTGACGGCACAACAGGTTTGTGTGCACCAACGTCACCACCGACATGTAAGAAATGCATTGTGTTAGGACTTTACCACAGCCACCACATCAACAGGTGACAGGAAATGTTAGCTCCATCATAATCTTATGGGACTATCATCATTGACCAAAATGTCATTATACAGCGCATGACTGTGTATAGTGAAATATTTTCAAACATACAAAAACATACAGAGAGTCGTATAACAAATGTCCACACAGTCACTACCCAGAATTAACAAATATTAATATCTGATCATATTTACTTTATTTTTTTAAAGAAATAAAATATAATAAACAAGGCTTTACTCCCCCTCGTATCCTCTGTAATTCCACTTCTCTGTACAAGGAACCATTATTCAAAAGTTGTTATATTTTCTTCCTGTCCATGGTTTTATGTTTTTACCACATATGCATGCTCCACAAATAATGTATTTTATTGTTTTATTAAAAGTCACTAAAATTATGCAAATCATTTTGCAATTTTTGTTTTTCATTAAATTATAAAATTCTAGGCCACCATCCATGTTAATATATTTAGATATCATACATGGATATCTAAATACCCATTAAGTTTGTTTATTGCAACTGCTTTATGGGATTTTATTTTATGATGATAACACAGTGTATCAGTTCACTTCTATTGATACTTACTCACTTATAGATAGATAGATTACAGAGATATAGATATAGGTTTTGATATATCAACATGTGTCTCTATGTATCTTCTTGTGGACATATTGATTTTAAAATGTTCACTTGTTATTTAATGTATATCATGTTTATTCATACTTATAATCCTGTTACCAAAGAAATTTCATTAAGTCAGAGAGAACTAGTTTTATATTTAACATTCAGTTTTAGTATTCCATATTTATAACGATGTGCAGTAAATGCGGTCTTATTATCATATACCTTTTCCTTTTTTACTCTCCCATCTTTTTATTCTGTCACATTCTGTCTGTATCCTTGATATCTGTTTTTTGCTCTTTGTTCTTCCTTTTTGTTTTTTGCTTGGTTTCCTTCTCATAATTGAAAAGCATGAACCGATAAAGAAGAAAAATAATACAGAAGCACTTAGTGAATTTATGTAAACGTAAACTTTGTTGCAAAACATACAGATGCAGTTATAACCTAAATTTGGTCATATATTCCGGAATGTTATTTGTGTTACTCTAGCCCCCAGAAGTTCCAGAAGAACAGGAGGAACATAAAGAATTTAAAGAGCTTGTTCCTGAAGACATGTTTACCTATAAGCCGCCCACCTCTAAACCGTGGGTTTCTTTGGGCAGTGAAAAAGAGATCGAGGAAGAATCAGTTAAGGAATCTACAAAGCAGGTCAGAGGCTTGAATTGTCACCTCCAGTCATCACCTCCCTGTAGCTGAATAACATTTATTCCTGAAGGACCTGTGAGGCTTCCGTGTTTGCTGTAGTCATGTGGTTTTTCTTTGGATAGAAGAATGGTCTTTGTCTTAGGTGTGCATTATGGGTTGAACTATCTCCACCCCCCAAACGATATGAGATCCTAACCCCTAGAACCTCAGAATGTGACCTATTGGGAAATGGCAGGGTGCTATTCCAATAGCCAGGGTTCTTATAAAAAGAGGGCCATACGAAGACACAGAGATGCAGGAAGAAAGAACAACAAATGAAGAAGGAGGCAGAGATTGGAGCGCTGTTATCTACAAGGCAAGGGACACCAGGGACTGCTGTTACACTAGAAGCTAGAGATAGACAAGCAACAGACTCTCCCTCAGAGACCACATTAAAAAACCAACCTCCAACACCTTGATCTTGGACTTCTAGCCTCCACAACTGTGAGTGAATAAATTCCTGTTGTTGTAGCCACCCAATTCGTGGTCCTTGGTTATAGCAGCCCTGTAACAGAGCAGCATTGCCAGAGCAATGTGGGATTTGCCAGGATTTAGATGTGGGTAGAGTGAAAGTGTCCCATGAGAAAACAGGTAAAGCAGTGGGAGGGGGACCTGGCAAAATCCCTGCAAGGTTGCAATCTCAGGCAAAATTTCTGTAGGGGAAGACTTCGGCCAGAACCCCTAGGGGAACTCTGGATGGTAAATTACACCTCAGAGTTGTCCTGAAGAGAAGCAAGAGAGATGAGCTTCCCAACTGTCTCCTACCAGTCCACAATGGGTTGATATGTAAATAGCCAGCCACTTCCTGCTCTTCCTACCTGCAGTAAAAAACGGTCCGCGTAGCCCTGGAGCAGTGCTTCACAGAACAGCAGCAGGTGGTGGCTAGGGAACAAAAAGCAGATAGGGCTTGAGGGCGCACAGAAATTATACACAGAGGTCACGTAGGCAAAGCACCCTCATGGGCTGACACACATACGTTTTTCTCCAGGGAACTGATTATGTTATCTTTACTGCTTACCTGTGTTGCAGATTACATACATGATTTCTCGAAAACGACATGAATTTGGTGCACCAATTAAGTTTAGTGACCAGAATGCTTCCGGTGTGAAAGATGGCTATATTGAATGTACAGCCTACCCAGATAAAAATTTTGTTATTAAGCAACTTGAGAAGGATGTTGGCATGCAAGCAATCCCCCAAGTCATGGACACAAGTACTCAGACAAGATGGTGAGTATGCAGTGGGTTTATGTATTTTCAAAGGCAATTAAAGTAAAATCTAGCAATGTCCAGGATTACTTCGCGAGATCTTTCTAATAGAAATGGATTGACAATGATGACATAGATCTCTATAGAGTCAATTCAGGAAGTTCTAATTGCTTTCAACTACGCCTTTTAAAATCTTAATAGGAAAATGTGATGCAAGTATGTAAGACTGTAAGACTATGCAGTGGGAAAATGATGGATGTTGTTAATAATTACAGTATTGCTTTCACCTGGAGTATTACACTTGCCTCCCACCTGCTCCATTCTACCTAAATCATTTTGCACACCAAATCAGATTGTGTTACTTCACTGCCTAAATCTCCTCTTTGCCCCGCCCCCGTCACATCCAGAGCCCTTGGGACAGCATTGTAAAGTTGTTCTTCTTCCCTGTCAAGGCAATGTTGGCCTCGCCAGCCTCTTCCGCCTCCCCCACCCCATTCCCCAGCAAGTCCTCTGTGTTCTAGCCCTGTTCTGCTTCCGTCTCCCAGAACACTCGCTCTTCTGCATCTTCCTGCCTTTGCCAACGTTGCTGCTCTGCCTAAAATGCCTTCACTGCCTTGTCCAACTTGTCCCTCTTTACCCTTTGAGTTCAGTGCCCTCTCCTCTGTGATTTCCTGGGAACACCAGATACAGTTGATCGCTCCCTCCTCAGGGACCCCACTAGACCTTAAAGGTATCTTTATCATAGGACTGAGGACTCATATTGTACTCATGTGCTTACCTGTCTGTCAGCCTAGACCCAGAGCACTTGAAGGCTACAAACAACATCATTTCACGCATCAAGCTCTTATTTAAATATATTCTGTGAGTTAATTGATGGGAAATGGATTGTCAAGGGAGTGTTTTGTGCTGAGCTTTGAATGTTGTATGAATTTGGAGGTATATTTAGCTAAGCTGTGTATTTTAGAATTAAAAAACATTTTATTTTGAAATAATTTTATACTTATAGAAGAAAAACCACAAATGTTACATATAATTTGGAGAAATGGAGAAAGGGAAAGCAGCCCCAATTTTTTAAAATTCAAGAGAACGGGAAGGACAGAGCTTGCGTTGGGAGCGAGAGGAGCCCAGCCTCGGTACAGCGGAGTGGGTGGCAGAGGTGGACGGAGAAGTGGTTTCTCTGTGGCAGACAGCAGGGAACTTTGCCAAATTCTAAAGCGAAAGAGAGAGGCAAGATGGTAAGGCATTAAAATCAGATGAGCCGGGCAGTATGTATTGGAAAGCAGAGGGGAAACGGGCCTGGAGAGGAAGCAGCTGGCCAAGTAGGAGTCTGCTGCCATTAAACAGGTAAAAAATGTGACCAGTGTCTAAAGTAAGGGGGTGGCAGTAAACTGAGAGGAAACAGTGGAAAGGAGACATGTAAGGACAGAGTGCTGTAACTCCCACCATTCAAACCAACAAGCAAACGAGCAAATAAAACTCAACTTTCTTGACCCTTTCAGCTGTCGTCTAATTTCTCTGCTTTTCTTTGCAACAAAACTCCTCACGGCAGTTGTCCACACTCTCCACTCCCACTTCCCCGCCCACCACTCTGTCTGGAGCCCATTCTGAGCAGTCTTTAGGGCACCGAAGACCTCCAACGGTCTGATTGCCAATCCAAGTGTAGTGCCTCCTCTCTCTCCGCGTCTCAGCAGTGTTTAACCTGGTTTATTATTTCTCCCCCTCATGACACATTTCCACTTGGCTCATGGACAGCACTTACTGTACACTTCCTAACTCACTGGCAGCTCCTTCTCAGTCTCTTTCACTGGCTCTTTCTCTTCCCAACTTCTAAATATTTGAGGATCCCCCAGGCTAACTCCTTTAGATGTTTTCTCTAACTACAATTAGTCCCTGGGTGAATTTTCCAGTCCTTTGTTGTTACCTGTTCTCTGCTTGCTCATGGCTCCCAAATCCATGCCTTGAACCTCAGTCTGTCCCCTGAACTCCACATGCTTATATTCCTAGTTGGACGTCTAATAAGGGTCTCAAATTTAGCACACCCTGAAATAATTTCTTTTAAAAATTCCACCTCCAAGTCTGAAACTCACTGAATGTTCCTCATTTCAGTAAATGGCAATGATATTCTTTTAATTACTCAGACCCAAAACCCTGGGTTTTGTTGGGTCTACCCTCAAAATGTATTCATTGCCGTCATATTGTACCAAGCCATCCTCACTTCCTTTCTGGATTATTGTAATGCCTACGAACTGGACTTCCTCCACCCATCCCTGCCCCCCTGCATTCTGGTCTCCATAGAAGAGCCAGACTAAGTTGGATCCCACTTGCCCCTCTGCCCTCTTTTCCCATAATTCCCCTGGCTCACCCCTCCCAGCCACACTGGCTTCCCTGTTCCTTAAACTCACCAACCATACTCATACCTATTGTGTTTATGCTCACAGCTCCTCTACATAGGCTGCTGTTCTCCCATCCTTAGGGTTCATTTCCTCCTTCATTCAGGTCTCTTCTTGAAAGAGGAATTCCTCAGTATTCCTTTATAAAAGCAACAACCCCCATTTCTATCTGTCCCCTTACTCTGTTTTTTTTTTCATGGCACTATTATCACTTGTCTCTCTTTTCTCACCTTCTTCCCACCTACCACTTAGAATTGAAGCTCATGAGACTGGCACTTGGTCTATTTTGTTCATGTCTATATCCCCAGCTTCTAGGGCAGTTCTTGGCACAGATTTATTAAATGAGGGGAATAAAGGAATGTTAAAGGGAAGAAGCAGCAGAGAAATCAAGTTAAGGAAGAATGTCAGAATAGATGACTGGCTTGAGTTCAACGTTAAGAGAAGAGCCATGAGCCCTGGCTGGTGTGGCTGAGTGGACTGAGCGCTGGCCTGTGAACCAAGGATCACTAGTTCAATTCCCAGTCAGGGCACATGCCTGGGTTTGTAGGCCAGGTCCCTAGCTAGGGGTGTATGAGAGGCAACCAATGGATGTATCTCTCATACATCGATGATTCTCTCCCTCTCTTTCTCTCTCCCTTCCCCTCTTTCTAAAAATAAATTATAAATTACAAAGTATTTTTAAAAGAGTAATATATACTTATAAAAAAGAAGAAAAGAAGAGCCCTGAAATATCGGCAAGAGAGACTGTGGCCAGGAGAATCAGGCTCAGCATGTGGAGTGTAGTAAAAAACTACCTTTTCAGATCTACGTTATGTGATGCATAGTGCAGAGTTCAAGTCAAGGCACACATACATAGAACCCAGGGGTCGGGATAAGAAATGGGTCAGAAACCAAGGAGGCAGGTGAACATGCAGGCCAGAACCAAACAGTTGAAGAGAAAGACAAGGACTGATAGTCGAGTCTAAGCAGAGAATTAGAATGTCAGAGACTCATTAACACCGAGAAGTGAGGGTGAGACTAGAAGGAGAGAGATGGTACATTAGTACCAGCAAATCTTAGATTTTGAAAGAAATTTCTTAGTCAAGCCAACTAGAGACTTCTTTTCTGTTCCTGCCAGGGAACAGAAAAGTGACAAGACTGAGTCAGCCAGGGCAGACCAGGAGGCAGACTCAGAAAGGGACGGGAACTTGCAGCAGCAGGGGCCCTGGCAGGCTCTCGGTGGACGCTGGCTGATGGCCACGGGCAGTTGTTTCTACTCAGCTGGAACGGACAGATGAGAAATAAGGGCAGGTCTTGACCTACGAAGTGAAAAAAGCAATCAAAAGAACTCAAATGGTTCAAATCTAGGTGACAGAGAATGCTGGTACCACTAAGATCAGGAAATTAGTTGGTCTGAGGAGGGGAAGATGGGGTATATGATTCTGATGAAAGAAGTAGAAAGAAATCAAAGATGAAGTTCAAAGAATAATGACAATGAAAGCAAGTGTTTACAGCACTCTTACCACATACCAGCCATTCTTGGAAGCACTTTGCATACATCAACTCAATTAATCTTCACAACTGCCGTTTGAGGTAGGCACTATCCCCACTTTACAAATAAAGAAACTGAAGCAGAGAGGTTAGAAATGAAAAGTCAATACTTGAAAAAATTTAAATTTGAATCAATAATGAACAGATTTGCTGAGTAACAACAACACAAATCCCTTTAAAAAATAAGAGTGACCCTTAGCCACGTTGCTACTTTGATGAAACCGCCAGGTGCCATATAATTTCTTAATCCTGTGAGATAGAATTTAAAGGGTGAAGCTAAGATTTGAACCCAAGTCTCTTTAGTTCCAATACCAACATTCTTTCTTTGCATCACTCTGCCTCTGCTATGGATACTGATCTAGGTGGGGGAAAAGGATGAATTATTGTAGGCAATATAAGTAAAACTCTTTTTAGCCCTCTGTTTGACTATTCTCATTCAATATATTTACCTCTCACAAAGACATTTTACTGACATTTGCTTTAAAAGCACAGATTAAATACAACCTAATAGTTTATTAAGCACTTAAAAGGTGCTAGCACTGTTTTAAAAGCTTTGTATGTATTAACACATTCAATTCTTACAATAACCCTACCTATGAACAAGGTACTTGAAGAATTTTATTTAGAGATGACAAAAGAGGCACAGAGAGGTTAAATAATTAGCTCAGGATCACATAGCTAGTAGGTGATAGAATCGGGCTTCAAAGCCAGGCGGCCCGTCAGAGTGCACACTCTTAAGGACTGTGTCACGTGACCTCTCTGTAGCCCCGGGCCCTGCGATGAAGGAGCTTCCCCAGTCTGGCAGGTGAGACTGACAACGCCCAGAGGTACAATGCCACATGCTCTGTTCACGGGTGAAGGGGAGCTCTGCAAGCAGTCGGCCTGATTGGAATAAGTTTTTCTCTAAAGACTGTGCTACCATTGCTGCCCAGATGTAAATTGTGCTGCCATTGCTGTCCAAATGTAAATGTTTCATACATTTAGAGCAGAATTTCTTAACCTCAACACCACTGACATTTTGGGCTGCATACTTATCTGTTGGGGAGGGTGGGGCCTTGTGTGTCGCAGGGGCTCACAGCATCCCTGGACTCCAGTCACAGGCATCCGTGGCCCTTCCTAGTTGTGACAACCAAAAATGTGTCCAGACATTGCCAGATGTTCCCAGGGTGTGAGGGCGGAACAGGATTGCACTGGTTACGAAACACTGATTTAATGAAACAAAGAGAAAGAAAATGATAAAGAAATGTGACAACTCGTTAATAATTGATGAATGGGAGTAAAGGGTATATGGGAATTCCTTATACCCTTCTTATAACTTTCCTGTAAGTTTAGAATGATGTTTAAGTATTTTTTAAATAAGAGCTTATTGATTATGTTTGAGAGAAATATGCATATAGTTTCAATGGCAGTCAATATCAATTGTCTACAATAAAGAAAAAGTTCAGTGTATAAAATTTAAATATAAAATAATATCCTCATACTGTCACAGAGATAAATCTTTGACCTGTCATGCCTATATTTGCTTTTCTTTGATCTAATATTTATTATTCAATTTTCTTTCAATATATTAGGGCATATCCCAAAACTGCTATTACGCAATATTATCCAAGGGAATTTTTAGAAGAGGAAAAAGAATTATTCAGACAATCAAAGCCATTAGCTGATTTTCTTAACAACACGAGCATAAGGTAAAAACTGCGCTTTAAATTTTGAATATGAAACATAAAACGTGTATTTTTAGTTAATAATAATAGTCTTTGAAAACAGTTTCGTACATGGTACCTACACAAGCGTGAAGCCAGTCACCAGCTGTGCATGAGCAGATGACACTGTCTGCAGATGCTCGGCCCTCCTTTCGCCTCTACTGCTCAGCAGCACCTTCAACCTCGCGAGCGAGGGCCACACCAAACAGTGCAAACCTGGAAGAGGTGCACAGTTGAACTTGTGAGGATGTTTTCCTGACAGCAAATTAACATTTATGTACCGTGGTTTCTTTTACTTTAAGTTTTTTTCTCCACTCTGCACTCCCCTTCTTAGCTTCATTGAATTGTGTAGGATTACAAAGATGAGGATGCCGTGGATGACGATGGCCATCCTTACAGTGATGATGTCAGGAACTTACAAAAATATCTTTGTAAATAAGATCCTGAATTCAATCCAGAGGTACTTCTTGGATGGCATCGTCCTTGTTTCTAATTCCTGTGTTGCCACCACCCTTATTGATGCTGAGAGGTGTCTTCAAAATGCCTCTGCAGTGGCCCTGGGACTCTGCGCAGACCCTGGTGGCTTCTAGACCAGAGAGAGAGCTTGACAAGTTCTCATCAAGTTGATACCAGAGTTCAGAGACATAGAAACAATGATGGAAAGTTTTGCCAGTTGTACCCAATAGGCTGGTTTCAATTTCTTTCTGTAATTAAATATTTGGTGGTCAAGTTCAGAGATGGTCCAAGTTAAGCTTTTTTACTTTTAAGAAAACATCATTAGTTCTTTCAGCTATATTAAATGTCATGAAAATTATCCATGCCTAGGGAGAATCTAGTTCAAAACCTCATCAATGATGCAGGGAGTGCATTAATTATTTGCCACTCATGGGAAGCATGCTATTGTTTTCTCCTATGTGGGCAAAAAGAAACAAGAAAACCTAAGGTTTCCTTTTCCCTTTATCAAAATAAAGTATTTAAATTTTTCCTAAAAAGAACATTTAAAATGAGCAGTTTCTGTATAACTTATTTCAAGGAAATAAATGGCCTGTAGTCATTTCTCAATTATCCACATTGTGTATTATCTTCAGTCTGGGGTTCTGTTCTTCCCTTTCGATTGCTGTGTTTGTGAAGGGAGAAGCATAATTCCTTCCCTGAGATGTGGGAAGGAGAAGCCAGAAGTATAAGAAGAGAGGACATGGGCACAAGAATTAAAATAGCACTGGCCAAGAAGAAATAAGAAACACACGTTTATACACTGCCATTCTTCCCACTACAGCACTGCTGAAGGCTTTTTTTTTTTAATTAAATTAATATAAGCCTAGTTTTGTTCTGGAAAAGAGCTCTTTCATAAAAGAGTTTCTTTTCATAGAGTTTTATCCAAAGTGAACCTAAGGGAAGCCTGACTTGCAAAAGAAGAAGATGATGTTAGAGGAGAGAAACTTCCAGGAGATTCTCAAAGCAACTAAGAAACTTTTATTTGGGGGTTAACAAAAAAGATACCCATGGACTTTAGCTCAGGCAACAGTTTTGCCAGCCTGCAATTCATCACCCTTGGGAGCCAGGTGGCAGAGTGCAGGGGAATCGAGGAACAGGAAATCAGGGAAACACACCATCTTCAGGTCTGCCCCGCAGACTACTTCCCCGTTCAGCCTGACAGGGAAGAGTCAGGAAACCAGAGCAAAGGCCCCCTCTCTAACTTCTCCCGCAGCATTCCATTCTCATTCTGGCTGAAACAGAAAGAAATAAGATTTTGAAAATGTTTACAAACGCTTCTACTTGAAACTGGTTTAAACCCTGAAGCTCCAGAGTGCCAACCTACCCTGCCCACGGTTACTCAAATTTTAATGTGCATACGCACCCCACACCCCGCCCCGCGCACATCTGGTTAAAAAGCAGGCTCTGCCCCAGTCGTCTGGGGTGACACCCGTGACTCTGCATTTCTGACAGCTCCTGGTAGTGCTGACTCTGCTGGGAAAGACTCTCATTGGAAGGATGAAGGGCAAGAAGAACTTAACCCAGAGCATTCAATTCAGCAGTGAATGGTAGTGTTAGTGTTTAGTGACAGAGGTGTTAAATGGTGCCCTTGCTTAATTTGGAGACATATATATTATGATATTTGGTGTTTGTGCATGATTGCCTAAATAAAATGTTTTTTTTTTCTTATTTTAGAAAATTCATAATTCAGAGTCACTCTTTCAGCTTACCACACCTATTACAACAGCAGGCTATTTGGATTTTAAATCATTAGGGTAAAACCTCGGGTGGAATTCTTCTTGTGGGGCAGCTCCCAAAGGCCTTGGGAGTGAGTGCAGCTTTCAAACCTGCGCAAACGAGGGGACAAGAAACAGTACAGCAACTTAGTGTAGCTTGTAGGACAGGAGCCTGTCAAGCCAGGGACCTTAGACTATTAGGAGATGAGCCTAGCACTGAGACTGTTTCTTAAAGAAGCAAACGTAGTATTTTTAGCAGGATACTTCTCCCTTTTAGGGACTATCTCATGCATTGCAGGGATAGTCCCTAAATCCAATGTCATCATTGCTTTTTTTTTCTTTTTTTTTACAAAATAGTGTTGAAATAGCCCTGCAACAAAATGAAATCACAAACACATTTATTGATGACTGGAAATGCCTGGCAGAAGAAGAAGGCACCTTTGGGGACAAGACCGATACCCACCTGAAGGAGTACCAATCCTTCACCGACCTTCATAACCTAACAGAGAAAATGGTCACCTGTGTCTCGTGGCATCCACAGATCTACGGTGAGATGGAAAAGATTGCAGTTCCATTTGGGATGGCATTGCAGCGGTCTGTTGCTTTTATGTGTAAAGGTGAAAATCAGCTCAATTTCAGTAAGACAACTCCCACTTACTGAGTGCCAGGCACCCGCTAAGCGCTTTCTTTCCCCACCTTCTCTCAGTCGCGTGTCTTCTGGGGTACCCACGGTGACCTCTACTTTACAAGGATAGGATGGAGCGCAACTCAGGGAAGTGGTTGGCTCAGGTCCCCAGCTGGTGCAATGCCCAATCTGGATTTGACTCAAGCCTCCGGGGCGCGGAAGGCTAACCTTATTCTCCGTACACTTGTCTCGCTGGTCACTGGACCGATAGGCGCTGCATCTGCTTTAGAGCTCTCAGCAGCCAGGGGCGCAGGAATGTGTGAGGGTGGGACTTCAGAGGAGGGGGACGTCCTTGCCCTCCTCTTTCTTCCTCCTTCCCTCTCCCACATTGTCCCTTTCCTCACATGCACACACACACACATTTTTTATACTAAATATTCAAAGTCTGCTGTTTATTTTGTACTATCAGTATATCTCAATTTGGAGTGGGCGCATTTCAGCTGCTAAATAAGCCACGTGTGGCTGCTGGCGACCACATTAAACAGCGGAGCTCTAAAAAGCTCCTGGTCTCCCGTACAGTATTTTCACTCGCGTTTCACCCAAAGGGAAATGAACAGTGACCACGCAGAAGCATATGGCCCACGAGCTCTTCGCCACACACGGCCGCTGCAGACCTCCATTTCCGTTGTGTTTCAATCAGGGCTAATAGCTGTGTCGGTGGCCGTGCGACTGTCCTTCGAAGAGAGAGTTCACTTTTCCGGCAAATTATTGCTGCAGCCGTCACTGATTCTTTTCTGGAGCTTCTCCGACCCCATACACCCCCAGGTAATAAGGGGGCGTTGTCCCCATAGTCTAAAGATTTCAAATGTCACTTCCATGTGTCTCTTTGAGCAGTTTCAATTACAAAGTGATTTACAACTCTCAATGTTGTAAAGTTTACAGTGTAAACCCTTATAAAATCAGGCTTTCTTCAATTCCGAATTTGTGATCAATTTGAGCAAAAGTTTACAGTTAATTTACTGAAAAGGTTTGTTAAACGGATCATGTTATTTTTTTTTAAAAAGGATAGTAAGAGCAATAGTCAACCGATTTTAAAGAGCAATCTCTCTATGGGCTTTATTTAAATACGAACTGTTCAAATGCAGGTAGATTTTAGTTTCACGTGAATTTCCTCAATTCCCAGGGTCACCACTAGGTGCTGATAATGAGTAAAGACGTGTGTGTGGGAGAGGGATGGGCACCCGCCTGTGGGGACAGCTGCTCTTCAACTCTTACCGCCAGGCGGTCCCACTTACCAAGAGAATCCAGTAATTGGGAATTTTGTGTGGAATCTTCACATTTTTAAATAGCTGTTCTAGAGCCAAACCGAAACACACAACAATCCAAATAAAACAAGGATGAAGGCTGAGTTTACCCGGTATGGTTCTATCTCCAACCTGCTCAAAGACAGTTCTGCTTAGGGGGAGGTCACCTTACAGGAGTAGATGTTTTTTTTTTTTTGATGTACTTAAGTATAATAATAATTCATTTCTATAAAATATTGTTTAGTTAAGGCTTTCCCTAATAAACCCTAGCCCTGCCTTATTCCTTCTTCCTTAATTCATTTGAATTAAGTCCATTTTTCTGTAATAAAGTCTAGATATTTTAATTATTATAGACTCAGAAAGCAAAAAGACAGCTCTCTAGTTATTTCTTATCTGCCTACTTAGCACAAAAAAAATGGTGCCATTCTCTTGCCGTGTTTTCTGTCATTTGCTAGTCCAGTAGATCTGCTCACCGCCACGTGACCGGAAATCTGCCTGACCTTCCAGGCAAATAGCAAGAGGAAAGACTCTCCTTTCCTCTATTTTGAAGAATAGCTTAAAAAGACAAACAAATAATGTTCTTAAAGAAATAAAGTAAATGATTTACTTTGTCTTTGTTCTTATCAAAACTATAGGAAAGTGTTAAAAGATTTTATTTTCAAAAGTAGAGTTTCTCTAGAATCCACAGAGTACCAAATTAACCAAGATAATTAACCCACTTCCGGTTTACAATCTTTAGTTCAGTGATGGCAAACCAATGGCCTTGGGGCCTCTATTTTTGGCAGTGATGTTTCTATAACAGTAACCACGCATGTGTTTTGCTTGGTGGTAACCCAACAGCGCCAGCGCTACCTATGGTTAACGTACCTGTTCCTTCACCCTGGCACATTCCTTGCAGAGCTTCCTCCCTGCCCTACAGGCACTTGAGTTTGTTTACCTCCTGGGTTCTGTATTATTTTAAAATGTGAACTCTTATCACTGGCAACACCTTCACCTTCTCTCACACAACGTGTTTTATTTTTGTGTGCCCCCATGTGCCAGGCTAGGTACACAGCACAGAACAAAACAGACAAGTACCCAGTCTTCCCAGAGCTTACTTTCCATACTTTCAAAAAACATTGATTTCACAGTCTTTTTGTTCATGAAAAATTGTAGGATGTCCCAACAATGACCCACGGAGCATGGGGGAGGGTAGACCTGGTCCCCTTGAAAATACACCTGCTCGCATACATATGGCTACTGTCCACAATAAAATTTGACAAAAGCAACTCCTCATTCAGAGGTAGAATTCTGGGAATGGACTCTCTGTGCATGTTTCGTATAGATAGCTAGAACAGTAGACTTTTAACTGTCTCAACATTATTTTCCAGCCATGATCTTGGGTTTTCTCACTCTCTTGAATTTGGGGGGTTTCCTGTAGTTAATGCTGGAGAGCCCGGAAGACATTTTCTGCTTCAAGTTCTGTCCAAGTAACCCTAACATTATTGCCGGAGGCTGCATAAATGGGCAGGTACGCACAGATTTTTTCCCGCTATTTTTTAATGTAGACAGCATTCTTAATACATTTTGATTGGTAGGTTTTTGAACGTAAGGAGCCAATTGAACAGAAGGAAGGCGTGCCAGCTGTGTGCCCTGCCACCATGCCAGCAACTGGAGAATAAAGATATGTTAGGAGGGTGGGGGATGGGAAAGTAAAAAAATAAAATTTAAAAAAACCTGCCTGCTGTAAGTAAATAAATAAAGATGTGTTAGATGTGGTGTCAGGGCTGGAGATATTCACAGGGTGACCCAGTCACGAGAACTGGGACAAAACCAGGTCATATCTATTTGTATTGCTGAGATAAAATCACACATTGGACCAGATTTCACGGAACAACAAAATCCACAAGCACTAATACCTCTTAGTCAGGAGGCCTCTTTTGAAATTTTCCTAGAGGTAGGAGATAGCAGATGATATGAAATTTAAACAGAAATTCTCTGGAAAACATGCATATATTATTGAATTTGTGTGTATAACTTGAAATCATGTTTTCCCTTTGTTATCTAATTTACATAAAATTTAGATCCTATCCTACATTGCCTGTTTCTCCAATAAAGGAAAACACAACTCTTAAAGCTGTTTTACGATCAAAGCTTAAATTCACTGTGATCCAGGGAATCTGACCATTGCAGGGTACGTGGTCTTTCCTGGCATGGCTAGGAAAACTTCCGGTGGTTGAAGTGCAAATGTCCGCAGCACCCATGCCCGTTCACCCCAAACCAAATGCACCCAAGAAAACAAACTTTCCCCCAGGGTTTTGTCCAACAACAGCAGGCAGTCATCACGATGACCCAGGGACCGTCGTCCAAGCCCAGCAAACCCTGAAATGCCTTTTTCACTCATTATGAAGGTTGTACTACTGTGTTTTAAAGTATGTTAGAAAAGCAAAAAATGAAAATAAAAGCACTCACAGTTCTGTAATCCTGACATGTTGTTAACATTTTAGTATGCTGAAATGAATTTAATCATTAAAAATTAATCTAATTAGTGTTGCATGTTATACTTCATTCTGATTTTCAAAAAACGACCACAACTGTACAAATTTAGAGTAGGCCATAACATCCGATTAAATAGAAATCATTGTTTCTTAGACTTTTTGGACGATTGAGTGCTTGTATTTGATTCTGGAGGACAGGCCCTTTGCTCCTGGGTCTAAACCGGTTGTCCCCAAGATCATAGCACATTCCCCCCAACAGAGGGCGAACTCTTCCCAAAGCAGGGGGAACTGCATGCTGCTTACCTCGGATTTTAAAAATTACTGGCACTTTTAACACAAGCACTAAAATCAAAGTGTTGAAAATACTTTTGTATGGAAGAAAACTGTATTTTTACATTGGGTTGGCCAAAAAGTCCAAATGGTTTTTTCTGTAAAATAAAAGACCTATTTTTCATTTTCACCAATAACTTTACTGATTTGGATATGTTGAGTATGTCAGCTATCTCCTGCCTGTTAATAACACTGATTGTTCTCAGTTAATGTCTTGATCTGATTGCTGTCAACTGCAACTGGTCTACCCGATGGTGAAGCATCATCCAACGAAAAATTTCCAGCACGAAATTTCGCAAACCACTTTTGACATGTTCCATCAGTCACAGCACCTTCTCCACACACTGCACAAATCTTTTTCTGTGTTTCAGTTGCCTTTTTACCTTTCCTGAAATAGTAAAGCATAATATGCCAAAAATGTTGCATATTTTCTTCCCTCTTCAATATTAAAATGGCTACACAAAAATTCACCAATTTTGATGAGCTTTTTTTATGCACACTGATATGACAGCTGTCACAATACAATCTAACAAAATTATTTCAAATGAAGTTGAAGACAACTAGATGCTACCGGAGCCATCTTATGGAGGGAAAAAAACCAAACTTTTTGGCCAACCCAATGTGAGCTTTAAAAGTTGCTGACTTACCTAAGATGTAGGCTGAGTTTGATTATCCCCCAAGGTGATTGATTCATCGAAGTGCATACCAATATGAACAGATTTTTTAATCTTTAACCCAAAAAATATGTAATAACACATTTCTGTTTCAGATTGTCATGTGGGATATTACTGCACATGCTGATCGAATAGAAAATATTAAAACAGGCGGTAGTAGAACTAAAAAAGCCACACTCAAGGTTAGCTTTTTACAACTTCTTTCTCTTTCACCTTTTTATTCCATCCAGGAGTTTATCAGAAAGTACACAACAGAGTTGCCAAGTTAAACAAAGACTCAATAGGAAAAGAAGTGCCGTTTCCCAAACCTTCACATCTGCTTACAACACTGTTCTAAATCACTTCTTTGTAGGCCCTTGATTAAAACCACCACAAAACAGGTGGTACCAGCGGTCCCAGGCTACTAAATTCACTTTTTGTTGGTATTGTCATCCAATAAAATGAAGGGGCCAAGTGCATTTCCTAAAGTGATGTAGTTGGAGGAGCACTGGACCGAAGGGCCACGTACCCAGGCTGTGGGCCACAGTCCTGTAAGTTTGGACATTTCCCTCGCCTCAGCAAACGTTAATTTTCTCCTGTTTAAAACGAAGGGGGCAATAATATACTAGGATTTTGTGAGGCTGTGGATACTGCCAGGAGGATTGGGGAAAGCTCCCTGAGATCCCAGCTCGGTACTCGCCCACCATTTGCACCGCTCCGCCCCAGCACGTCACCCTGAATGTCACCTGGCCTCTCACCAAGAAACACAGACAGGGCCACAGCCATCTGTGCACAGAAGGAAATACTCCTTGGAAGATGGGATCTCACTGATTCCGTAGGGAGTGGGTCAACAATTTTTGAAGGGGAAGAGTACATAATCTTATTATGTAAATATATGATACATAGACACACTAATTTCTGTTTTTCTTTGAACTGGTATTTTTCTAAGTTATTAATTTTCATTGGTATGATGAGACAAGTATGAGTTCATTCATCCACTCTCTGAAGTTAGCACGTAACTTTCTTTTAACAATTTTCCAGCCCATGTTTCTCCTCGAACCAGACATGAATAAAGAAGAAATGTATATCAGACACTGTGCCGTCTCCTCAATAGAAAATGGACATAAGAAAGTAATTACAGATATACATTGGCTGCCTGACACATTTGAGGTGAGTCTCAGTGGCTTCATAGTTTTCTTCTGCTGGATTGAAAACATTTGGAAGATTTTGCTCAAAGAGAATGTTTCAAATCAACAATCCATGTACATTTAAATTGTGAAACGGCCAGGAACTGGGCACCAAACAGTGGTGTCACTGTTACCAGACCCACATCTGACTTGGAGATGAGAGCAGGGCCAATGCTTCACCTACCACGGTTTAAAAAGCACTAAAAAATGCGATTGGTGTCACTGCTGATATAATGCAATAGTGGAGAAGATGAGGGTTGGACACGTAGAAGTAGAGTGTAAATGTTTTACGCCCTTGGCCTTGGCAGACTTAAAATCTGTAATGTCAGCTATCTGGAGCAGGCAGTTCTGAAGGTCTGTGACACAGGAAGCTGCCGTTTTGCCCAGGCAGTCTTGAACCGCGCCCCCTGAAGCCGGGGGCGGGCAAAAACCAGCTGTGCAGCGAGCGAGCCCAGCTGACTGCCCAGCCCCCACGCTGCAGTTTGGCTCTGCGGTTCTGCACTTGACTCGCAAAGTAATTTTTGTGAACTTGGAAACTGGTAAGATCCCCAAATGTTTCACTCAATGGCACTAAAGGGCTACTATGTACTTTGAAGAACTAACAAGTGAAAATATAAAAGGATATCTAAAAAATGAAAGATGATTAGCCCTTTAAATTATTCAAATGGCATATGCAGAGCAAATAGCCCAGATATAGTTTCTGTTAAAAATAAAAGTTAAACACATAGTAACAGAATTTACAACCCAAGGGAGGAACTCCATTTTAACTCATACCATACACACATTAATTCCGGTGATTATAAATTTAAATAAAAGTAACAAATTACAGGAAAATTACAACACATCAAAATAAGATAGCATATTGCTGGCATGGAGATAGTTTCCTAAACTAATTTATGTTGAAAGAAATTCAAAGTATACATGTAAATTTCTCAATTAAATAATAAACAGCAAATAACAAAATGAAGAAAAATATTTGTTCCAAATATGGTAAATACAAAATTTCCAGTAAATAAGCAAAAGACATATACTGACTGAAAAACAATTAGTATATAAACATGAAAATCATTTAGCCTTTCTAACACCAAAGAAATTAATAATAGGGCAACAGTAATTTGGACCTTTTACATTTTTTATTAAAAATTTTAAATAATATCCTGTGTTAGATACGAGATGGTGCAACCAATAAATTCTAACATCATTGGTTCCGACATAAAACTTTTAGAATATAATTAGTCAATGTGCTTCTTAAGGCATCCAAATGTTCAGACTTTTGACCAGTAATTTATATTTTGGGAATTCATACAAAGAAATAATGCAATTTATGTCTCAAGATACAAAATTATATGGACACCCTGACAGATCATGTTGAAGTATATCCATAAAAGAAGATTGGGAAAAAATACAAGGTAGAATTATATTTTATTTTTTAAATATTTTGTTTATTTATTTTTGGAGAGAAGGACGGGAGGGAGAAAGAGTGGGAGAGAAACATCAGTGTGTGGTTGCCTCTCATCTGGCCTCCACTAGGGACTTGGCCTGCAACCCAGGCATGTGCCCTGACTAGGAATCGAACATGTGACCCTTTGCTTCTCGGGTCCATGCAAATTATATTTTATTTTAAAATCTATTTTCCAAACCTGTATAATATATATATTTTAAATAATCCAAACATAAAACTCCAGTGCAAGCACACCTCTGGAGTCTCATGCTTTCTACGGCAGAGAAGCTCACTAGAGAGGAGGCAGCATGGTTACTAGATTGTTTATTGGGTGCAAGTGGAGATTGCCGAGACTGAAGCAAATCACACCACAGTGGTGTCGCCAGGTTTCCAAGACCCGAGCCTCTGGGATGCCAACAGGCCTTGCCAGCACCGGTGGTCTTCCTCCTCCCCCAACGTCACCGTTGATTTGCTGCGGGAACCCCTGTCTCTGCTGTTCTGCTCATCGGTCCTGCCAGGAGAGGAAGTCATGTTTCCCTTTGGTTTGAGAGTGGCAGCTTCACAGGTTGCCCCAAAACCTGTCACCTCATTTGAGAGCTAGCCGGTCGGGATTTTGGACCTTCCAGGACCCCAAGGACTACTGATCCTCCTTGGAATTCTGTGGGTGCTAGCAGGCCTGTGCCGCTGATGACTCAGAAAACGTAGGTACCTTGACACTCACTGCATGCTGCTGGTGTCTGATCTAACAACAAGCCTCCTTGACTTTATCTGTTCAACAGCCTGATAAAAGCTCCGATTTTGGCTCCGCAAACAATAGTAAAAAACAGAAAGAGCCTACATTTCTAATAATAATGGATAATGAAATTACGATACATCATCTATAGATTACAAAACCATTAGAATGATTCATGAGTACACGGGTAAGTTTTTCAAATTATAACCTCAGGATCGAAATGTATATGCATACTAATTAAACTACACAAAAATGCATCTGTGAAAAAAGACTGGAAAATATATGGCAGAATTGTATTTGATTTTAAAACCTTACTGCCGGGGTTGTGGGCTGATCCCCGGTTGGGGCACACGCAGGCGGTCTGCTGATTGGTGTTTCTCTCTCTCATTGATGGTTCTCTCTCTCTCTCCCCCTTACCCTCTCTCTTGAGTGAGAATAAAATAAAACCTTTAAAAAAAAAACTATGAGAAGAAAGCCGTTACTGTTCCAGGTTCACAGAACTTAATTTTTCCTTTTTTTTAAAAAATAGATAAACAGAATGGGTTCCGTCTTTGAGAATCGAAGTGGGATATGCTGTCAACTTGCCACCTGTTCAGCAGATTGGTATGTCTTGTCTTAAACATCACCGAATATGTTTTCATACAACACATTCTTCTTTTCTTAGATGTTTCGAAGATCATTGCCTTCCTCTGCTCCTTAAGTAATCTTTATTGTGGTCATTAAACCTTGTAAAACTAAGTGAAATAATGTAATAGAATGTTGCTTGTTAAAAAATATATTTATAAATACAAAATATGTTGTAAAAAGAATTAACTAGATCTCATGATTGACACTGTTATATAGCATTATCCACAGTCATTCTGCTTCTTCGAATTCTCTTGTAAGTTTGCAGTTTGCATTGTTCACACTCCATTTTGTCTCACAATTACAGAGAATATAACATCTAGTTTGAAAAGCTTTTATAAAGAGTTTTAGATTTTTATTGTATATTTATAAAAAATGTTTTTGTAAATAATTTGGTAACTATGTTGAAGAATGTTTATTTTAAAAATTACACCTCCCAATTTATAGAATTCAAAGTCATAATGAAATAGGAAATATAAAGAATAATAGTATTATCTAGCATCCAAATGCTGGCACAATTTTACCATTCCAAATAGCTCTGTCCCCAATAAAAACGATGACACCTCCAGCCATAGGCTCTTCAGAAGTGTGTGGAGTGGCAGGCAAGGTCTTCAGTAACGTCAGCTTGGAGGAGGGGTGGAAGAGAAAAGATCAACCCTGCGGGCATGCATTGGGTAAGGTTCTGTGACTGCAGGCAACAGAAACTGACAATGGCTAACTTAAGGGGACAGAATACATTTACTGGAAATACATTAATTGGAAGTGTATGCCAAAACTCTACTAGGTGCTTTAATAGGTTAACTTTTTTATACTTACAACAACCCTGAAAAATACTTATAGATAGGGGAAATAGGACTCAGAAGGTAAAATTCACTATATATAGTGAGTTATATATGTACTTACATCCTGTATCATAGCTAGTAAGTAATGATGTTACTGAATAAAAGGAAGAGCCAACTCGGGTCTCAGAAAGAGCCCCAGGGATTTGGGTAGCGGGGATAACTGGGCAGCCCCTTCATTATGAATGAATCAGTCCCGCCCCTGTGTCACTGGAGAATCTGGCTGACTTCCCTTACATTAGGAACTCACCCCTTTGGCCAGGGAAGGAATGGCAGACCACTTGGAAGGACAGTTTCAATTTGACTGCATCCAATAGGAAAGAGGCAGTTCCCTCCAAACAATTAGAAGGCTTTTGCCAAATAAATAGGTGAGGAGAGTGTGATTATTCCCCAGGCAAAAGCAACACATGGCATCTATGTGGAATTTTGTGCATCAACTACAGTTATATTATTATTTCATGGAGAAATGCTTATGGTATAATGTTGATTGTAAACCACAAAGGCAGAGCTATACTGTTCTTCAACAGCCTTGGAAAACATTTAGAAACACTGAGCAGACTAAAAATATTACATGTTCTATATTGAACATACAGATCCTTGATTATTATTTATGATGATGTCCCTTGAATTTAGAAATATCCTAAGAAAGTTCCTTGAAAAGTTGTTAAAATTTAAAAAAACATTTATGCATTTAGAAAAGCTAATTTCATTATCTGGAAAACTAATTAGTCCTAACCTTCATACTTCAACCATGCTAAAGGTCTTATAATATACTAAAATGAGATAAAGTAATGTTCCAGTAATTAAGAATGTGAGACTAATTTATACAGAATTTCAACGGAAACTTTATGTATTTAACATAACCATTTCACAAATAATGTAAATTAATGGCATAAATGTGATTCAAGAAGAGCTATGTAATTTTGAAACAGTTTTAAGTCAACTATAATTATATTTTTAAATAAATCATATTTCATCATTTGTGGTACCCTCAAAAATTTATGTTTTTTACAACACAAAAATGATTACTATTTTAAATAATTTTTAATTATAATAATTTCTTCATTTAAAAATTTAATAATTTTATCAAAATTAATTGAATTAATTTTAATTTAACTATTCATTATAAAGATGAATAAAGCATTAGTATTCATGAAATAGTTTACATAAATGAATACAAGTTTTGTTTCTCTTTAGTTACCATCCTTTTATCTAAACGCATATAGATATAAATAATAAAAATAACATCTTAAGTCTATTAAATCAGGTTACTCATAGCCTCAGTAGTAGAAATTATAGAGCTAATATGGCATAATTTTTGTGGTTTTAATCATATGTTTTTACATAATTAATATAAATACTCTTTTTTTATTTTAATTGTTGTTCAAGTACAGTTTTCTGTCTTTTACTCCTGTCCCAGTCTACCCCCTCCCAGTGCTCCCCACCTCCCTCCCATTTCCACCCCCCTTAGTTTTTGTCCCTGTGTCCTTTACACTTGTTCCTGTTATCCCTTCCCTTTCCCCCCTGAAATTCCCTCCCCTCTCCCCTCTGGTTACTGTCAGCCTGGCTTCTATTTCAATGTCTTTGGTTATATTTTGCTTGCTTGTTTGTTCTGTTGTTTAGGTTCCTGTTAAAGGTGAGATCATAAGATATTTGTCTTTCACCACCTGGCTTATTTCACTTAACATAATGCTTTCCAGTTCCATCCATGCTATCACATAGGGTAGGAGCTCCTTCTTTCTTTCTGCTGCATAGAATTCCATTGTGTAAATGTACCATAGTTTTTTGATCCATTCATTTACTGATGGGCACCTAAGTTGCTTCCAGCACTTGGCTATTGTAAATTGTGCTGCTATGAACATCAGGGTGCATAGGTTCTTTTGGAATGGTGTTTCAGGGTTCTTGGGATATAATCCTATCTCATCAAAATAAAAAGCTTCTGCACAGCTAAAGAAAACAGCATTAAAATAAAAAGAAAACCAACTGTATGGGAAAACATATTTACCAATGATACCTCAGACAAGGGTTTAATCTCCAAAATATATAAAGAACTTACATGAATCCACTCTAAGAAGACAAGCAATCCAATTAAAAAATGGGCAAAGGACTTGAATAGACACTTCTCCAAAGAGGACATACAGAGGATCCAAAGACACAGGAAAAGATGCTCAATATCGCTAGCTATCAGAGAGATGAAAATTAAAACCACAATGAGATACCACTTCACACCGGTCAGAATGGCCATCATAAACAAAGCAACAAACAACAAGTGTTGGAGAGGTTCTGGAGAAAAGGGGACCCTAGTGCATTGTTGGTGGGATTGCAGACTGGTACAACCACTATGGAAAACTGTATGGAATTTTCTCAGAAAAGTAAAAATGGATGTGCCTTTTGACCGGGTAATATAAATACCCTTTATACTACAGTACTGTACAAGTTTCATTACAAATTTTTACCAAGCTTATTGTACCAAAAACAACATTATATATGTGTGGAACTTCATAAAGAAGTTCACATACATTATGTCATCTGATTTTCATAATCAACCTGTGAGGAAGGAGAAACAAGAAGAGAAATAACACTTATTGGACATCAACTATGTAAAAGACATATTAAATCCAGCTCCGTCTATATATGTGGTGTTTTCACTATGTATATATGAATAGGGAGTGACTGATAACCTGTACAGGGTTTCTTTTGAAGGTAATAAAAATCTAAAATTGCCCTGGCTGGTGTGGCTCAGTGGATTGAGTGCTGGCCTGAAAACCAAAGGGTTGCTGGTTCGATTCCCAGTCAGGGCACATGCCCGGGTTGCAGGCCAGTTCCCCAGTTGGGGACGCATGAGAGGCAACTGCATATTAATGTTTCTCTCCCACTCTTTCTCCTTCCCTTCCCCTCTCTCTAAAAATAAATAAATAAAATCTTTTAAAAAAATCTTATAAAACTGATTGTGGTAATGGTTGTACAACTGTGTGAATATATTAATAAACCACTGAATTGTGCATTTTAAATGTGTAAATTTGGGGGCATGTGAGTTATATTTCAAAAAAGCTGTTCTGTTAAAAAAAGATTGTGTCAATCTCCCAACTCAATTCTCATATTCAATAATATTACTCTCAAGACCAGCAAAATTATTAACTAACTCTATGAACTGCATAATTCTCTAAAATATTAAAAATTCATTTCATAAAAATCCTACTTTCAGAGATATTAAAATATAGCCATGACCACATTGCTAATGTGTAGCAGCAACAATCATAGTCCTGAGGTTACACCTCTTATTTATATTTATTTTAAAAAATGTAAACCAAAATAAATAAATAAATAAATAAATAAAAAATGTAAACCTTTTCTTTAAAGCACAGTATGTTTTTGGGATATCAGACCACTGAAAACCGTAACCCCTCAACCAACAGACAAAAAGAAAGAAGAAACCATTGAAATTCCTTCTGATGTACCGTCTACTTTTTTGCATCTAGATCTCTCCTGGAAACCCCTCGCTAAGGTAAGTAACATAGGATTTATTCTATATTCTATATAATTTATATGCACAGGCATACGCACATGCACCCTAAAAGTAGAGCAGCTCAGACCCACACAGGACTTTACAATTCACGTATTCATGCACCCAGTAAATCCATTGGTTCAGTTATTACGATGATTGCCTCCCTCAAGCCAAAAACCACAATCATCGTGACTTGAAATTAATATTTGTTCATGTGTAAGCGAGCCACAACTTATGAATGGTTTGCATAATAATCAATCAATTGCATATCAGTTGCTTTCGAGTGGGTACACTTCCAGGTTAGCCCTGAAAAGCTACTTTTACCTCTACTGTAGCCCAAATTCTGGATATTTTGCACATCAATAGTAGAAAAAAAAGTATTGTAATACCTATGATCAAATAAAAATCAAAAGTAATTGAACAAGAAATTATTTATACTTGTCTTGAATGGCAGAGCTCCAAGAAAAACAATTTTAATTTAAGGAAGATAAGGCTGTAGTGTGATGAGTGTGCAAAGTACGAATGAACTGCTGATGTCAATGGCTATCTGTCTTTAAAACATCTAACTCCAAACTTAATACTTTTTTTAAAATTTGATGTATACATATCACTAGAATTACATTATTTTATATTTGTTCCCAATAGAAGAGAAGTAACTGAGATTAGAAACTAGAAAGAGAGGATAAGAAATTTTCTGGGCTCGGATTCTGTGAGCTGTAAGTAGTTTTAAAAGAAATGAGCAAGCAAAAACTCACCTGAGAATAAATGTATAGCATATGGACACACATCCTGATTGAGAAAAGTCGGCAGGGAGCCAAGAGGGGAAAGTGTAAAGTGGGACCATTTTCCACTGCGGTGCAGACGCAGGGCCACTTCTGGAACTCAAGGGCACACGTGTCCCCCCGGGGACGTGGTGCCAGGCAGATGAAAGGTTCCTGCACGTCTTTCTGGAGCTTCCTTTAACTGAAAGATTTAGGGAACAGAAGAATGAGCCATTGTTTTATATTAAAACCAATAAGGACATATTAGGAGATAGAATACAAAGCATTTTCAGAAATTATATAACACATAAGACTTCGGGATTAGGAAATAAGCCCCCACATAAATCCCCTTCAGCAGCACGGTTTTAGAAACGGCGTAGGTGCTCTCCCCAGGGAAAGGCAACTAGAAATCTGAGGGAGGTTGGGGAAGGAAAAAAGAGGGGGAGATGGAAAGCAGCATTCTGGGGGCAGAAGGTAAAAGCAAGAATAATTTAAGGATATGTGGAAATCACCTTTCTTGTATGTTCTCCCCAAAGCTGAAACTATCTAAAGGTGAAACAAGTTTAGACCACTGCCCAACCAAAATAAGCCTGGGTGAAGAGCGCCTCCTTTACAAAACACAAGGTAACTGCCTGGGGTTATTAAAAAAGCATTTGATAGTCTGAGGGTTAATAGCTTTTTGTGTCTGAAGTTACTTGCTGGGATGGTCTAATTTGTAAAAAGAGCACAAAAAGTCAAACTCTGTGGTGTGGAACTGCATAATGGCTATCACAGCCATAGCTGACACATTAAAACTGCATTTACACACAAAAAGATTTGAAACTATTCACTTCAATTTCACACTTTTTGAGCTCATTCGTGTATTTGAGAAAGCTTAATACATTAAATAAAATTAATGAAGCCCACTTAATAAATATGTGTATGCTCAAAGTGTAATTCTGTAGAATGGGATACTTCTCAAGTCTAGCAAAATAACTTATGAAGTACTAAGAAACAAAATTACCATTCTCAATCTGACTATTACAGAAAATTAATATTTTACAGCACCATGACAAAACTGATAGAGAATAATAATGAACTTTTAAGTCCATTTCAACCATACGCCTTTGTTGCAGCAATTGAAGGGTGCACTGTCAAAACTGTCAAAACTAAACTGTCAAAACTACTAAAAAGTGTGTTTGACTATCCTTGAGAATAATGCATAGTGAGAATGTGCGAGAATCACTAGCAGCTAAAGTAGCTTTCAAATATTAGCCTTATCAAAATGATTTCCATTTATAAATTTTTTTCCCTGCATAAATTTTTCAGCTTCTGCTAAATGATGGGACATCTAAGAAAAATCTGTTACATATCTAATAGGCACCTTGGGTAAAACTTACTTTGAAGGCATGTGTTTTGGATAAGCCGAGACCTCATGCTAAAAATGAACATAAATAAAAGCGCAGCGGCTTCCTGCCCTGGCTGGTGTGGCTCACTTGGTTGAGTGTCAACCTGCAAACCAAAAGGACTCAGGTTCCCATCTCCGTCAGGGCTCAGGCCTGGGTTTTGGGATTGGTGGGGGGCATGTATAAAAGGCAACCAGGGTTTCTCTCCCTCTCTTTCTCCCTCCTTTTCCCTCTTTCTAAAATCAATAAGGATGTCCTCCTGTGAGGATTAAACACACACACACACACACACACACACACACACACACACACACACACACACAGACTTCCTTTTGAGGTTCCCAGGGAACATCTGCTCTCTGTGGGCAGACAGAACTGCTTATGCAATCCCAAAGACTACTAGGCTTGAAGAGAGATTAGTCCACAGTCAATACAGTGGAAAACTCTGAGACTTACGTGCTTTTTAACATAAACTCGAAGACTGTGTTAGAAAGCAGAAAACCAGAGGATTACAACGCGAGTTTTGCTTTAGAAAGGTGACAGAAGAATGTGCGTACAGATAAAAGGGATCACGCTGCCCCAAACCTCTCCTGCTGGAGCAGAAAGTTTCCCTCAGACACTTTGCAAGTTTCCCGGTTCCTACAAGAGGCTGAGAACAGTGGAAAGTGGTCCAAAATTCATCCCCCCAGACGAAGATTGGAGTTTCCAAATCACTGTCAGAAAAACCACGACCGTTCCTTCCAAACTCTGTGGCTTCTAAGCCCACCTACACGAGGAGAGGCAGCTGGCCCCTTGCAGCCCAGCGCAGAAAGGATGCCGGCTGCCCTGCGGAGGGCCGCCCCGCGGCCATCAGGCCGGAGTTGGAGTCCGAGGCCCGAGGAGAAGGTCCCGGCAGCAGGATGCGAAGAGGAGCAACTGGCAGCGCAGCAGCAGACTCATAGCGCAGATGAGAGAGAGGGGGGAGGGGAGCGGGAGGAAAGCGGGGAGAGGTGGGAGGGGAAGGAGGAGAGAGGGAGGGAAGGAGGGAAAGGGGAGAAAAGGAAGACACGCAGGTGGAGCCAGGGGGTGTAGAAAAGCCAGGACATGGGAAGAAGAGCCACAGACAGCACGACACCACCAAGGAAGGACGGAGGTCCAGCAGAGAAGCAGCACCTGGCAAAGACGGCACGCAGGAGAGGGGCCTGCGGGATGAAGCTGCCGTCAACAGTTGCTGCTGGTATTGAATCAGCAACAACATTGTTCTGATATTAAACGATTTGGGTCCGTTGGAAAGGCTGGAATAAATAAGAATAAAGCCCTCCAGAAAACAAACTTAGATTTCCAACTCAGACTCTGTTAAAATAGAAAGCCTAGATGGTTTAAAGATATAAATGTAAAAACTAAAATATAAAATACTAGAGGAAAATTGTTTTTAATCTTGGAGTATGAACGACCTTTCCAAACAATACACGTTAGCCAGGGACCATAAAAGAAGAGAAAATAACACATATAATTACAGAAACATTTAAAATCTGTGTGTGTGGGGGGGGACTGGAATCACTATTCAAAGTGGTATTAAAAATAGTGCATATTTTTTTCTTTATTTCGGATTTTTTCATTCCAGGGGGACTCTAGGTGAATTTCCTCCCCCACTCCCTTCTCTCTATGTTCAATTATTTGTTACAATTTATTGAATTCCAGCCAAGGGTCAGACACTGTGCTAATATTGCACATGCTTTCATTTACTTAGCAGATACTTATGAAGTACTAGGCCCTGAGGATACCACAGTGAGTAAAACGGACACTAATGATCACAAAAGTCCCGAAAGCTGGGAATTTTCATTACCGTTTCACAGTTCAGGAAACCAAGATCCAGAGAGGGTAATGTAACTTGTAAAAAGCATTAAATGTCCCAGTCTTATTTTTTAACTTCATTAAAAGAATTGGTTAGGAGCATGTTTATTGCTTTTATACAGTTTATAGTAAGGATATCATCGTATGTTTTAAAGGGTTTTTTTTCTTATTCATTTTTATTGGAATATAGTTGACGTACAATGAAATGCACGTGTGAAAGCATCAATTTCATATGTTCTGACATAGTAAAAGCCTGTGAAACCATCACTATAGCCAAGGTAATTGACATACTCATCACTCCCCAAAGTTAACTCTACAGGAATCCCCCCAGTAATCCCTCCAGCACCTCCCCCCTCCCCCCTCAGTCCACTGCTGGTCTGCGTTCTGTCTCTGTGTGTCAGTTTACATTTTCTGCAAATGTATGTCAACTGTACGATATATACTCCGTTTTGGTCTGGCTTCTTTCAATCAGCTTAATTAGCTTAGGATTCATCCATATTGTTGTGTGTATGGATACTTTATTCTTTTTTATTCCAAAATAGCTTTTTATTGTATAAATATACCATAGATTTTTACCCATCCACCTCTTGATGGGCATTTGGGCTGTTTTCAGCTTAAGGCTATTAGAAATAGAGTTTCCATGAACATTCATGTCCAGGTCTTTGTCTGGACATACACTTTCAATTGCCTTGGGTAAATACTTAGGAATGGAACAATTAGATTATAGGCGAGTATATGTTTAACTTTTTCAGAAACTGCCAAAGTGTTTCCCAAAGTGGTTGTACCATTTCACACTCCTGCCAGTAGTGTATGAGGGTTCCAGTTTGTCCACATCCTCACCAACAGTTAGTATGGCTAGTCCTTTTCATTCAATCATTCTAAAAGATGAATAATGATATCTCATTTGTGTTTACCTGATGACTAATGGTGTTGAGCATTGCACTATTAGACATATAAATGTTTAGGACTATTACATCCTCGTGATGAATTGGTAATATCCTTTACCCATAAATCTACTTTGTCTAATATTACACTAGCCATCCATTCAGCTTTCTTTGGGTTAATGTTAGCACAGTATACCCTTTGTATCCTTCGACTTTTTACCTATTTGTGCCTTATATTTGGCATGCATTTCTTCTAGGTCTAGCTTTTTAAAAAATCCAATTTGGTAATCTCTGTCTTTTCATTGGAACATTTAGAACATTTAGATTTAATGTGATTATTGATATGCTTAGGTTTGAAACTACCATCTTTTTTTCCACCATCTCTCAGGGATTAAGGTCCTTTGTGATCTAATATCCAATTTTTAGAAAATTATAATTTTATGTATTTTGCCTGTTTTTGGTTGTTTTACATGAGAGAGCTTCAGTCCAGCACTAATTGCTCCATCTTGGCCACAGCAGAAGTTTCTCTAAAGTGTGTTTTTAAAAAATCGTTATGAGATACAACTTTTTTAAAGCAAATGTATCTACACTTCAATGTCCTTAACATGAGTGTAATTTCTGTTGATCCTGCATTTCTTTGTCAGTATTACCAGACTCCTGGGCGATGTCTACTTGAAGACTGCCTGAATGTGGTACCACTTCCAAAGACGGAGGCCTGTTCTGCCCTTTAAAGACCATCACGTTTTATTTGGGTATAGGGACTGCTAACACCGTGGAATAGACACGTAATGCCAAGATAGAAATGTTGCGATCCTTTAGTTTTTAAAAGAATAATGTTTACACTGTTATCTCTGTATTTATATATATGTTTATTATCCCAAACATTCATTGAAATTCTACAGAGTGCCAGGCTCTGAGAATACAGCTGTGAAAAAGGCAAGCCCCTCCTGCCACGGGTTTGCATTCTGTTGAGACAGACACTGACATACATGACAAGCACACGTCTACCTCCACTTAAGGAAGTGCCTGTTGAAACTGAAGAACCTTGAATCATGTCTCAAATGGTATCAGACGGGAATATTCCTCATTGAATGAATGTTCTCTTCCCAGACAGTCATTTTGGGGGTTTCTTAGAGAAAGGCGTATTTGCCTAATTCAGCTCATAAAGAGAGTGGACACGTTTTTAGATTCTCAGCTGAGACTCTAACTGGCCATGTCCCGTCATGTGTGTCCCGAAATCCACGTCACAGACAATTCCACAGGTCCGGACGGAATGACATTTCACTTGGTAATGCCCCTTGCTGACCCTTGTCTCTGATTTCTAGAGGCTGTTACTTTGGCCATGTCCTACCTCTTGTGTAGACAGCCAGCTTTGAGGACTTACTTGAAATCTAACTATGGTCTTTTGGGTCTCCTTCACACACACTGACAGCTGTCCACCTCCTCTAGCCTGACTTGGGCCTTTTGACTAAAAAACACTCACGTGCTCCCTCACCACATTTTGCTTATCAACCTGGTAGTGGTTCTTCAACTGTCAATCACAAATCCAGGCTGTTCTGAAGGCCTCACTCATCTTGGTGTCAGCGTCTGGTACTGTCGCCATCTAGCGGCCACTCACCCTTTGCCTGCCATGTTAGGTCGTCACAGTCCCCTTCTAAGTAGCTTTAAGAAGTTCAGCATTTATTCCAAAGAAGAAAACTTTGCTGTAAATGGTTTTGGAATTCCTTTTTTGGATTACCTTTGGAGCCTGTGTTACATTCTTCTAAGCAATGTGGCATAATGCTTTAAGGGTGTGGAGTCTGGAGTCCATGGTTTGGGTTTAAATCCCAAAACAACAATTTATTGTTTGACCAGGTTGAATTACTTTACCACTGTGTGCCCTACTTTTTTTTTTTTAACCTGTTTTCCCAGAGACAAAAGGAAATAGGAGGACGCAGGGCAGGGTAAATCATAGAGATAAGTACCTCCTAGAGTACTGTGAAGACGAGAGGAGTTGATACACCTACAATTCCAACAACAGCACCTCCTCATCTCACAATGCATGTCAGCCCCCGGTGTGACATCTTGGCCAAGTCGCTTAACCTCCCTGAGCCTCAGTTGACTCAGTCCTGAAGGTGGATTAATGTTTAACCGCCTCCTCGAGTTATTGTGAGAATTGAATGCACACAGTTCAGCACCTGGCATGTGGTAGGCTTTCAGTAAATGCTAGCTGCTGCTACCACTGCTCTCCTCAGGGGTGGAAAGTCCACGAACTGTGAGGACGACGTTGAATTTAAAAAACACCCAAGTCCCTTCCGTCAAGTCTGAGTGGACCCATTGACAATGACGTTTTCCTTCCGCCACCTGCTCTTTCACTCCACCACACTCAACACTACACACTCAGCCCCTCCTCTTGGCCTTTGTGGTTTTTCCGATACTCCTTTAGTTTCTCTTCTCAGCCTTCTCACCTGGTTCCATTTTTACCTTGCTGCCCTCGTCATGGAATTGTACCTCAGAGTCCAAGTTCAGCTGTGTGCTTTTGTCATTACATGCTTCTCCCCCGCCCCCCCACCCCCGTGATGAGCTCTACCCTTTCATCTCTGCCAAGGATCCCCCCTCCTTTCTCTCCTTCTGCAGAACAGAACTGGAGTCACCTGGACTCTCTCCTGGGGCCCGCATGTCCGGTCCTTCGCCCAGGACAATTAAGTTGTCAGTCACAGTGTGTCTCACACATGCCTCTTCCTTTGCACTGCTAGTAGTAGTGACCCCTGCATCAGGCTTTTGTCTTCCTTTGTTACATCAGAGGGCTCCAAGTTTTTCCATTTTGCACCCCCTCCCAGGAAACCATTTTGAGTACATATTCCAATGAACGTGTGTTTATTTATAAATTATGTGCCTGTCCTACTTTACTAGTAGATATTTTCTTTTCCAATTTGTATGCCAGCTTTATTAGGTTTGGTCTCTAACCCTCTTACAGCTTGTTTTACTTTAAACATGGCTTACTTTTTAAAATTTTAATTTAATTCTAAAATATTTTTTTCAGCTACAATTTACATTCAATATTATTTTGTATTGGTTTCAGGTGTATGGCATAGTGGTTAGACAGTCACCTACTTGACAAAATGTTCTCCCTGATATTTCCAATACCCAAGTGGCACCACACATAGTTATTATAATATTACTGACTATATTCCCTACACTGTACCTTCCATCTCCATGACTATTTGGGCTCTACCAATCTGTACTTCTCAATCCCGTCACCTTTCCACCCAGTGCCTCCTGCCGCCGCCCCCTCCCCCCGCAACCATCAGTCTGTGTTTTCTGCGCATACCTATGAGTCTGTTTTGTTTGCTTGCTTATATTGTTCCTTAGATTCCACATGTAAGTGAGATCCTACTAATCTATTTATGTATATTATTTCAAAAGAGAAAGACATTGAAATGAGAGTGAAATGAGAGTTTAAAATAAATAAGTTAATGACTCTAACTTTACATATTAAATGCATACAAAGTACCTTTTCTTCTTGCTAAATGTATTATGAGTATCTTTTCGTAAGAACAATGTGTTGGAATGTGCCCAGTTATTTCTGAAATGCTGACGGCCACTTTGTAACCCAGTTCTCTAAAGATATGGATCCATGGTTGGCTTAACCTGGACACTTGTTTTTAACATCTTATCTAATGGGGAAAACGAAACATGCTGATCCCAAACAATGAAAGTGTTGGTTGACTGCACCTACTAAGTCATGATAATTATTTTTCATTTTCCTCTGGAATTATGCTAAAGATTTTTTGAGATGCAACAATATATTTTTAGTGTAGCTGAGGTTTTCCTCTCCTATTTTAGTTTTCATTTGTATGTTTCTTTGGTCAGTTTGTGTTTGTTTTTGTTTTCCCAGGGGTGATATAACCTGGGGGGTATATTGAGAAGATGTGGTGAGGAGGGTTTTGGGAGCATTGATTCTCTACCATCTTTCCTGAAATTGAATATCATAGTTCTTAAAAACTAGTAAGTGACCTGAAGAAATGTCTAAGATATATCATTAAGAGAATAGAAAAGTGAGATATAACACTAACATACCCAGTTTACACACACACACACACACACACACACACACACACACAGAAAGGCAACTGAGAAAAATATACCAATATTTTCATAGCAGTTACCTCTGTAAGATATAATAATGGATGAGTTCCATAATTTTCCTCATGCTTTTCTCTCTTTTCAACAAATCACATTTATCAATTTTAGATCATAAAAATTTTTGTTTTAAAACAAAATGACATGAGATGCTTTGGAAAAACACAGGCAACACTTGACTCTCAGCCCCCCAGTCAGCAGTGCTGTTCTGCTTACAGGCCTAGTTACGGCTACAGTACGGTGTGGCCCCTGACGTTCGTAAGCAACAGATCTCGGCTAACCGAAAAACAAGTCGTATTCCACACGCTGTGCTTGTGACAAGCAAGTGATACATTTTAAATGAATTTATTTTTTAGAAGTTGAAGAATTTTTTCAACATAAAAGGCTAATCTCAAATTGTTTGAAAAATATCCATGTGGCACCAGCTGAACAAAAATGACATGAGTTTCTCACTAGAAAATCATATTGAGACTATCAAGGGCGATAGAACCCGGGGGTGTACTTTGTGTCCAACGTTCACCGTGAGCGATTTCGGAATGATGTCCATATGTAGAAGTGGGTTCCAAGCTGCGCGTACCCAGACGCGTTTCAGAACTCCCTGCAAGGTAAACAGTGGGGTCTCCCCGTTACCTCCCAGGAAACACTTCAAAGAACAATGCAGCTTCTGTCAGTTTTATACACCAGGCGTCCTGCATAAGCTTCTACTGCTAAATCAGAAGTCTAACAATGCTTGTATTTTTGCCTGCCACACTGAGGAGGAAATGGGGCAGTTGTACAAATATAAACTAACTGCATTTTAAAAGATCATTCACTATAAATATGTGCTTCTTCCACGCACACGTCTCTGAAAGACAAAGCGTTGGCCGAGAGCAAAGCCGTGAGGCTGGGAGAAATGAACCCCTACCAGAACCTGGAAAGCGGGCTGGCCAACATCCTCAAGCCAATAGAGGACTTCTGCACAAAGTTCTTCGTGGGCACAGAGGTGAGCTGGAATTATATTTTTAATTAAGATTTTTAATTATACTGAAATATATGACGATAACCTCTATTGCACCTTTGCTTAATGAAAACTTGTATCATTTTCACATTTTAAAATATTTATTTGCACTTAACATTTTTAGCCACAGTGACTCATAGATTCATGTTTAAAATGTCCCTGGAAAAGTTTGTAGAATTAAGCGTGACTGTTTTGACTAATAATGCATTGATCAACCTGCCAATTTTATCCAGCACTGCTGCCATAAAAAAAACCATACGGTTAGAGATTTACTGAGAAAACATATTGTTTCATTAGGCCACCACCATCTACTAAGAAAGATAGTAAAAAAACTCACTCAATTTAAAAGAAAAATAACAGCTGGATATAATAACAGCTGCCATTTTTCAGTATTTACTATTATAACCAAAGGGGGCTCGCTTTTATTAGACACTTTCTATACAGCAGGGTCTGTGCCAGGTATTCTCTGAATTACACCCCATTTAGTTTTAATAATTTAGTCTTGTGAAAGTGATACCACTATTCCCATTTCCCAGATGAGGTAACGAGGCTCAGAACTTTATCTCACGGCCATAGAGCAGCAGAGAGGCCTGGTCATTCATGACTCTATTTCCCTGAAATGAAGGGTTTTTCTCCCTGGCCATACCACTGTGGGGAAATGCTGTAGCTCAGTCTCACTGAATGCAATTTGCTTTCACACCTCAGTATTACACGGGAAGTAGTCGGTTGCACCAGCTCTCGGGAATGTACTGCCTGCCAGGCGCTGCGCTAGGCCCTGGATCAGAAACGAATCGACAGCACAGTCCCTGTCCCTGGGTGCTCACTGCCTAGTTAAGGGACAAACACATTGATGGCACGCGGGCGCCAGCCCAGGACCAAAGGGCCAGGAAGGAAGAGGCTGGGGGAGGTGCTCTCAGAGCCGACTGGACATCGGAGGCTGCAGAGGCACCTGAAAGGTCAGGATGAGAGTACACTTTGCAGCAGACGCAACAGCCTGGACTGTATTTTGGAGTTACGAGGGGCTGGGGTTTGTCTGCAGACAGTGGGATAGTTTGGTGTAGGAAGCAAAGCTATGCCTAGAATGTTAGGTCAGGGCCCAGCAAAGGGCCTTTTATGCCACGTTAAGTAACCTGAATTTCACTGGGTGAGCAATGGAGCAGCACCGAATAGATACATGTTTTATAACGTGGGCTTCGCACCAAAGTTTTCAGTTGTTGTTTTTTTTAACTCTGAAAAACACAAACAAAATTTACCATCTTAAACCACTTCCTAGTGTCCAAGTCAATGGTAATAAACACGTTCCCGTCACGGAGCAGCCGTGGCCGCCACTCATCCCCAGAACTGTTTCTCCATCCCAAACAGCGTCTGCACCCGCTAGCACAGCGCCTCGCCCTTCCTCCCGCCCCAGCCCCTGGCAACCAGCCTTCGACTCCCTGCCTCTCTGAATCCGCCTGCGCCAGGCACCTCGTGGAAGTGGAATCATACAGTTTTTGTCCCTGTGCTCACCAAAATTTTAAAGCAGGGAAAGACAGCTTTAGAAGGATAAATAACTACAAAATCTTAAAACATAAATTAAAGAATAATGCCCTTTGCTTAAACTCTTCAGTGATGACTCAGCAAAACATGAATAAAATCCGATCCCTCACACTGGGGCCTCTAAGATTCTGCATCACTCCGCCCCTTCCTGTGTCTCCGTCCCCTCTGCACCAGTCTCCCTCAACCACCCCACTGCTCTGATTCTTCCTTCAGTGTTCTTACACACCAGACTCTTTCCTGCTTATCTAGCCCTTGCCCTGCTTGGAATTAACTTCATCCATCATTCATCCGGCATCACGGAGCATTTAATACATGACCTGCACTGTTCTTGGCCCAGGGAACAGAGCAGTGAATAAAATAGACAAAATTCCCTGTCTTTGTGGGGCTG
>PVKM010009127.1:0-37537 GCA_004027735.1 Carollia perspicillata | reverse complement strand
TGAATTTATTTGCTCATTAAACCAATTGTGAGAAAGAGATCAGCATTATCGGTGTTATTTAGCAGATACACACCCAAAACTCAATAAGGACAGGACTAGATCAGGGTACATAGTGGATGAGGGGTAATTTAGAATGAGAATGCAGAGTTCCTGACTCCTGGTCCATTGATGGTTCTGTCCGTCTTTTATTCTTCATTCCACAAGTACTTACTGAGCCCTTTCTCTGTGTCAGGTACAGGATCATCAGCAGTGAGCCAGGCAGTCATGGTCGCTTCCCTCAAGGAACTTCCATTCTGGTGGGGGACACAGATAGTAGCCTAACAAGTAAATAAGGTAATTTCAGGTAGAAATGGATACTATGAAGAAATGAATTGAATAGTGAGAGATGGTTAGGGGCTTGCAAGGAAGGTCTTTCTGAAGCCTGACTTTTGAGCCACGACCTAACAGATGAAGGAACCACTGTGAAAAATAGGGGAACAGAAAGTCTAACAGACGCAGAGGGAGAGGAGCTGGTATAAAGGGCTGAGGGCGGAAGGAGCCGTATGTGTTCAGGAGAGACCTGAGAAGGGATCTGGGAGGAAGGAGAGAGAGGTTGGGGTTTGATCATGCAGGACAGTACAGGGTTTGGATTTTATTGTCCTTTTGTTGGACACCCATTGGAGAGCATTCAGCAAGGAGTGACTGAACCCAATATACATTGGGCATAGAATGGAAACACCATATTCTGCCTCCACAACAATATCTACCTAATTACTAGATATAGTTTTGTCCTGAATGCAAACTAGAGTGAACCATGCCTTGCTGCAGATACACACTTCTACTCTAATGAGCTCAGAGATCATGTTTCCTGTCTCCCTGTAGCCAGGGACTGGAACGTTTACCAGGACCAGGATTGGGATCACAGGCAGCATACTCAGAAGAGCTTCTGGTAGAGACAAAAATGAAGAAAAGCTCATTGTGAATCATAACAACACTTGAACAATGCATAACTCCTTGAAAGGATAAGCTTGCTTGAACTAGTAAGAGAAGGCACATCTTTCAGCCACCATTTCTAACTGAGGGGAGCTCTGCTCTGCTTGATCGGGACATCTCTTTGACCTAGGTCAAAAATAAGAACTGTTATTGTCATTATTATTATTATGAACAATACCAGCAGTTTGCTGAGTGATTACCATGGGCTAGATACCGTGCTAAGTGCTTTGCATTGCATTCTCTCAACCTTCAGAGGCAATTACAGTACTATTATTGTGCTGTTTTACATAGGAGGAAACTTAGCCACAAAAATATTAATTAGTACTTATCCAAGTTCACTCAGTAGCAAGGGTAGAGTTTAGAAGATTTGCCTACAGAGTCCAAAATGGACTCTCATGCATATTGTCAAATGGGGCAGTGTCATAGCTTTGGGTTTGGGACCTGTCTCAATTTCTTCAACTGTAAGTTAGGGGTTATGAAGGCATTCACCTCAAACTATTTTGGTGAGGTAAAATGACAGATAAATAAGACATATAGCTGAGTGCATAGCACACAGCAAGTGCTCTACCAACCATATCACTTGGGCACTAGCCTCAGAGTCCTGACATGAAAGATAGTAGTTGCTGTCTCAGAGGACTGCTGATGGGATTAAAGGAGGTCGTGTGTGTAAACCTCTTAGCACAGTGCCTGGTGTTTTCCCATGCTCTCCGGAAATAGCGGTGGCTTTTCTTCATCTAGGCACAACTGAGGTCTTGAATTTGTAACGTGTTATAAAGCAAAGTAGCAATGGGGAAAATCCCTTCTCCACCCGTCATCTCTGAAGTAAGAATGAGCTCTGGCATTGGTAACATGATTACATCTGAAATCAAGTTGAGTTAATGCTAATGAGCTGGTACATTTTTAATTCTGTATGATACTGTTTTAGAAGGAGTTGTTTGTGCCAAAATAGAACATTTAGTGCAAGACTTTTGAACACAGTCTGATATGTAATATTTAGTTTAAGTCAATTCAGATGTTCTCAAGTTATATAATATTTTTCTAAAAAAATCACATGTGATATTTACCTAGTAGATCATCTGGCATGACAGGATATATTTCTTTCTTTGTGGTTAAAAAAATCCCTTCATGGTACTAAAAACTCTGGCCGAGCTCATGAGAAACATCCTATGGATGTGGCAGTGAGATTAATGGATTCCCGAATTGTGTCCCATTTTAAAGCCCACCAAGCGTTCATGTTCATGTGAAACACAGGAAGTATTATGGGCTGTATCTGTCCCATGCTTGGGATGTCACATGGGTCAGACCTGGGCTGATGGCACTGAAGAACCTGAGTGACAAAGAAACTTCAGGTAATTTTCCCTCTGAAGTCACACTCCCCCTAGGGAAAAATTGAGAGAATGGTTCCATTTTTCAAATGAGGCAGTAAGAAAAGTGCTTTACTCCATAGGTTTTCATTGACTTGAACCAACTTTGTCCCCTGATTTGACCATAGTCATGTGAATCCTATGTTTTCTTACATTATGCTCTGGCAGGGTTCTGAAGGAAATTGTTACTGAATTCTTTCAGTGACTGTGTTTCTTGCAAGGTGGCATGGAGGTGGGGAGGTGAGGGTCTTGAAGCTAAGGCTCAGACTCTCTCTGCCACTGGTCATGTGACTTGGCTCTCACTGTCTTCTAAGACACAATAAGAGACTTAGACAGAGGTTCTCTTATCTATTACACTACGTCACCACCAACTCCCTCTCTTGGGGCCCACGCTTGATCTGCACGTTCTTTCTGGCTTATCCTGAAGAAAGGCTGCTTCATTAGTTGGCTGGCACGTTTTCCACTTCATTTTTTAATGATCACCTAAAATAGATGTTCTTACTCTGGAGTTCCCAGACAGACCCTGAAATGAGATGCAAAAACTAAAGGTGGAGGTTGAATATTTAAGGGATCAGGGAAAGCTTTATGATTTTTATTCATTTATTCAGTGAATATTGAATACCTGTTCTCTGCCAGGCACTGAGCTGAGCAGGGGAAATAAAATAGTTATATGGGCAGATCTAGTCCTTGACCTCCAAGGGCCTCCATTATAATCAGAAAGTTTCTAGAAACAAGTAAATGGACTATCACAATGCAATGGAATAGAGATATGGTGGGGTCAGGTGGAACTCAAAGGAATTCGGAGCTGGAGAGAGGGGCTCCTTGCTCATACTCCACTAGAGTTTCAAAGCAGTTCATGACCTAAAAGTAAAAGCCTCTGAACTCAATGAAAGGGAGGACAAGACGTATAATGCTAGCATGAGCAATAAGTGGAGACTATGACAGGTGGGCAAAGCATTCAGCATTGGAAAGCCTGGTATAAAAACTTCAAACCAGTATGGTCATTCTCATCACAATCATAGCTAATGCATATTGAGCTCTTACTATTAACAGATTCTTGCTAAATTTTAACATCTGTAATATCAATCTTCACAAAATGTCCATAAGGAGGTAGGTAGTAGAGTCCTGTTTTACACAGTGAGAACACAGGGGCTCATGGACATTAAGTTAACATTCAGTATTTTCCATTCAAAGGCTAGCAAATCTGAGATTTAAACCCAGGAATGGGTGATTCTTAAGTTTAGCACCAGTATAGGCTTTCGGATCATAGTGAGGCTGTGCCTGGAATCCCCACCTTCCAAACAGACTGGAAAATCTTGTTTTCTTGAATTGTTTGCCAGATAGAGCCAGGTTTTAGATGTGAAAACAAAAATCAAACATTAGCACCATCTGCTCACCCCCACAGTGGAAGACATTCTCTTCTAGCAGGCTTTGAGAGGCCCTCAATTACCAGCTCAGATTGAGATGGTTTCATGCACCTGTCTGGGGCCCCAAACAAGCCATGGAGTTCAAAGAAGCAAAGCTCTAAGGGGCTTGTTAACAATTTAACAGTTCCAAAGCATGTGGGATTGTTAATTCCATTTGCTGCAGAAATACTGTCATAATGATTAAGACCTAGTCACTGTGGGAATGCATAAATGTGAAATTCATTTTGTGGCTACACAGCTCCCACAGTCTTATTCTAAGCTGCTCTAAGATTCTCCCTAGCTGCTTGAGTGTCCTTCTTTTTCTCTTCCAGCTGACCTTGGCACCTCCAATTCCTGAGTGTCTGTATGACTTCTTCCTTATTCTGAGAGCTTGATCCAAAAGATACAAAGCCCCTGACCCCCAGAAGTAGCTGCTATCGGTACTCTTACCCCCAAAACATCTGGCCCTGTGGAAATGTCCTTGCCCTAGAAGTGTGTTGGTTTATCATTTAACAAAATTTTACTAGGGCAAGGCCTGCACTAGGCACAGAGGTTACAAGGAGGAGTCAGCCCTTGATCTCAAGATGCTATGGTTGATAGACTCTGGTGTAAGGAAATGAAGTGCTTGTTTGACTGCAAGTGACAGAAACCAAACTCAAACTGCTTTAAGGGAAGGTGGAAGAATTTATTAGCCCATGTAACTAAGAAGTATAATGCCAGAGGTGATTCAAGCATGGCTGGATCGAGGGGCACAAGCAGTGTCATCAGGGGCTTTGTATCTCTCTACTTCTCTCAGGCAGTCCCTCCCCAAGGAGAGTAATGTGAACACCAGCAGCCTGAGGCTTATATCCTACTATCTTATAGTAGAAAGATTGTTTTTCCCACCAATTCTTACAGTAAATCAACACAAAATATTCTGGCTCAAAACTTGAGTTATATGCCCATTGCTGAACCAATAACCATGGCCAAAGGGACGGGATGCACTGAGTGACCAGATCTGGTTCCAGGGCCATTCCTAAGGCCACATAGAAAAGAAATCAACCCCATCTGAAATATGAGGAATGGAAGTGTTCTTTGGAAGAAAGAGGGGTCCCTTAAACAGAAAATAGTACAAGGAAATCTGGGTACACAAAACATGGAGGGATGAGTATAATACATTAGTGGAGCCCAGAGAAAGTCAGGGGGAAACTCAGAGGTGCTTCCCAGAGGGGTGGACATTTGAACAAAATCCAGAAGGGAGAATAAAAATTCAACAATTGTGCAGGAGTCTGACCTGGAGTTGAGTCTTGCTTTTCTAATTCTCCAATAGGAATGACATAGGAAAATAATATTCATTCATTCAAAAAATTTACCCAGCATCTGCCAACCATATACAGGGACCATCTTAGTGCAGGAACCACAGCAATGAACATATAGTCACTATTCTGTCTCTTATGGACTTCACAGGCTACAGGAGAGACAAACATTAAACAAATAATTGCACAAATGATAAAGTATCCTTTTATAAGTTCTTCAGAGGAAAAGATCACTACGCTAGCTTAAAAGTACACCAGTATCTTTTGTTACAGTTTTCCCAAAATGGAAAAGAGAAGTCCGTGTCCCTCTCCCACAATCAATCAATAGTACATTGAGGAACACAGATGAATTCACACACATGCATGTGCACACACACATGAGAAAAGCAGAAAACACCTTGAAATAGAGAGTAAAAGTTATGTAAACTTTTGTGTCTACACCTGAATGGCTGGCTCCTGGCATGCCATTTTGAAATGCATCATTTTCATACAGCCCAATGATTAACTTGCCCTTATCCTTTTAGCATTAGATTCAGTATTGTTGTTATTTTCATGCTTATACCCAGTGTTCTTAAACCATTCTATTTATGTTCAGTACAAAACACTATCATCTGCCTTTCATTATCTCCTCCTACTAAGCATTTGGGGTTTAAAAAGCACTTTTTGGTATGGAAGCAAGGAGAATCTGGAGATGCTGCTTTTAAACTACTGACTCTTTTTAAAAATAAAAAATGATTATGCCATTTTGTAACCAGTCAGGTCATAAAAAGATTTCATTGTAGAATCTGCCCTTGTAGGCATTTCAAATGGAGAATTTACCTGCCCATTGATACACCCCTGAAAGTAGCAATGGATCACAGAGACGAGCCCACAACCACAAAGGATGCTGCTGTGGTGAACTGGTGCCCACAGGGAAGCCTCCGTGACAGACAGGAGAGTGGTGCCAAGTGTGCTCAGGTACACTTTTATACGGTGGCTCCAGTTCTTTATTAAATGAAAACCAGACACTTATCATTAACATTTTTAATGAGTTCATTCTCCTGGGTAGCTCATAAATCCCACTAAGAAGTCAAAGGGCTTTCTTTACTGAATCTCAGGGGCTGTTATGATATTGCTGATATATTAGTGAATTGGGGTACTGGAAGGTAGATATACTTTTTTTCCTAAAGTCTCCACTCCCTCTCCTCCATATACATCCTCCCCCTACCAAAACCAAAAAAGGTTGGGAAAGGAAGTTAGAGATAACGGTATCAGTGTCACATCTGGCCATGTGTCTTCCACAAGATGAAGTGAGTTACTAACAGAAAAGTTTCCGAGTGATTTAAAAGATACCACTTAAATTCTATTAGAAGACTTTTTTGAAATAAAAGGCAATGAGTTAAGTGAGAATAAGATGTAAACCTTTCTGCAATATTTGATTGCTAATAAACAGAATGTATTAATCTTAGCAACCAACAAGAGAAAAATGCATAGTGTTTTCCATTAAATCAACTAAATGATTAAATGAGTTAGTCAGTAGAAACCATTTTAATTTCCTGAATGTGAAATGTGCAGCTTATAACAAATAAATTCAATGCACCTTTCTTAGCAAGTTTTGACCATAAAAAATGTGGATTATAAAGCCATTAGGTATTTTCTTCTTCGCAGTCAATATTTTAATGCAGTGACATTAATTGTGCAGAATGAAATGCCCCTACTATCTGGGCTTTAAAAAAGTCAGCATCCAATGCAACATCTCTAATGGATCTTCAACACTATTACAAAATGATTGATTGTTGTCATAGTCACTGTAGCAGCTTTCAGAGCTGTTATATTTTTAATTAAATTGGCTGTGAATTTTTTAAGTGGCAAAGGTTGATAAACTAGCACTCGGCACAATATTACTATTCTTCTTAGCATGGCTGTCATAGTTGGTATATTTATGTGCATAATCTTCTTAACATTCCATAAGTTTCTTTGGTCTCAGGCATTGATCTGTAAGATTACTTGATATTTGGAGAGGGGGAAAAATACAAAATCATAGAACATGGTTCTAAGACATTACTAAAACTGAGAGGAGGCCTAGCCCATAACCCCCCAGCCCCCCAGAAATTGGCTACCATCCTCCCTTCCTGCACCTAATCAACAAGAGAAAGTAGTTACGGGTTGCAGATCAATGTGCCAGTACTTCCACCAACAGGTTTTGAGAGGCTCCTCTGGGCTGGGTGCTGGGGACGTAAGAATGGGTGTAGTGAGAGACCCAGGCACTGATCCACCTGAACAAATAGGGGCCAAATCAGAGAAGTGCTCCGAAGGAACAAGCCAATCTGTAATGAAGGAGGCTCCCAAGTCCAGGGGTCAGGCAGACCTTCTCTTAAGAGATTCTTCAGAGCTGAGATCTGAAGGTGGGGTGGCAGCCACATGAGGAGGAGAAGACCATGTGTTCCTGGCAGGGGAACAAAATGTCAAGTGGTCCTGGAGTGGCTGGGAACCATGTGAAGATCTGAAAGAAGGCTGGGGGCTGGAGTGCAGAGTGGGAATGAGGTGAGAAGGGAAGCTCTTTTAGCCCTGCATACAGTGTCTGCATCTCCAGGAAATCCTTGGGAGCTGAATGACCAGCCATAGCTGTCAAAATGGTTCTATGTAAGCAAGATGTTCAGATGATCTTGAACTGGAGGAAGGCAGCCACAACTTTGATATATTTGGCTTCTATTTGGCCAGGAGAGAGTTAAAAATACAATCTAAGAGAAATGGTGGGAGAGGGGAAAATGTGTTTAATAGAATCACAGAATGTTGGGGCAGGGATGGACCTTACAGACCCTGCTTTTCACCATCGTCTGTCTGCACACTAGGAAGGGAGCCCCAGAAGGGTCCATGTCACACACTTGGATTAGCAGTGACTAACCAGCCTACCTCATCATTAAAATGAGGGTTCTTCCTAAAATATGATGCCACTTCCCCCAAACTTCTGATTTTCACTCTTGGATAAAGCAACTTTCTTGTTTATTCAATAATAGATGCTGGCTAGGAAGGGTTTGTAGGAGACAAGGTAGCATAGCAGATAAGAGCCAGAGAAACCCGGGTTTGAATACTGACTGAACTCACTGACCTTGGCAAGATACATAAACTCTGAGCCTCAGTTTCCACATTTGTCCAATGTGGGTAATAGCAGTGCCTCCGTCATTGGACTGTAAGAATCATGTTATCCTTCAGGCAGAGTGCTTCATGTGATTCCTGGCATGAAGGAAGTTCCTAGTCCATAGTTACTGTTATTATCATAGAACAATGGAAGTAATCAATATATCAATGAATTAATTTTATCATTTTCCCTTTTGTAATAAAAAGAAAATGGTGGTTCACTTTTTATAAAGAGTCAGATGCCCTTGAAATGTGCTGAAACTTTTTCTTTACTACATGGTCTTCTTTTGCGCATGAGGAATTTCTCATTTAGGCTACTGGCTCTTCATGAATAAATAAATTCCCATTGGTTCATGTATCCTGCTAGTGATGGGCACATGAAGATGCTACCACACCTCAAGGAAGGAAAGGCAGTAGCTTCAGTTCAACATTGTTCATCATGAAAAGAATTCCAGCTTTGGAGTCACACAGTCCTGGGGTAAATCCTCACTCATACACTTCCTTTCTGTGAGACCTTGAACCAATTAGTTATCCTTTCTGAGCCTTCATTTCCTCAACAGTAAAATGAAGATATTTCTATTTATTACATACTACATCATGAGATTTACCTAAAATAGGGGAAAATACCTGATGCATAGTAAATACCCCACAATTTTGGCTCTTCAAATTATGCAGCTCAATTCAATGACAATTCCCATTGAATTTGCCATTGTAGGTTTGTGTTGGGGTGGGGGGATAGAGTGGGACTGGATCCCAATCAGCTACTCAGCCTTATTTCCAAGGTAGACAAAGTGGATGTCATTTGGGGCACGGCAAAAATGACTTCCACGCCCTCACACAAAGCTTTTGCATTTGGCACCACGAATACTTCAATGAGGCATGCCCAGCAGCATCTGTGGGAACAGCTTAGGGTATCAGGGAATCGTCACAAGACAGATGACTACATTGGGAGATCGTATTAGTTAGTAAAAATTGTGCACGGAGTAAACATAGCAGTTACTTTCAGTGGCGCGATCTCTGTAGTTTCCAACAAGAGGCTGTGCAAATTGCAAAGAAGGGAAAACAATAGCTCAGTTTTCCTACACCTAGGTTACAGATGAGTCACAGAGCTACCGTTTGTATTTGCAGGTGATTTCAGTCGTTCTGCATGCATGCTCACCCTGGCAACATTTCAAAGCGTTATTCCACATTACTGTAGTATTTTATCACACATCACAAGGCTGACACACTCACTTCTCTCCTTGGCAAGAAGGTGCTCCAGGCTAAGTTTCAGATTTTGTCAGTAGGAAAAAAGAATTATTACAATTCAGAAATGGCTGGGGAAACATTCCTTCAAGTGCTACAAATTTGTAAAGGTAAAGCTCTAGGTAGAGAGAAAGATGAGGGACAAGCAATCTTATGTCTTGCCAGTTTCGGTGTATTCTTTGCTGTGTTCTCTGGTTGGGCCAAACTGGGCCAAGACCCAGCACAAGACACAGGAGTGTTTCAGTGCCAATGGAGGTCAAGTTCTGATGCTCAAAGTGGAGAGGGAGATTACTCCAAGTAATTCAAATCACCAAGTCTCTTGCCTCTGTCACCAGGGAGGTAGTTAACATCTTCATTGACATAAATTATCTGGTCACCTTATTTGCCTTCCTCTTGGAGTGGCTCAGACCTGGCGGAAAGGATTATGCATTTCAATCCGTTTCATCTGTGCAAACAGGATATATTTATCTGGCATCTTGTCTCTGGCAAACTTCTTACCAGACACTGTAGAAACCAAAGTGAACATGACAGATATGAATCCAGAGCTCGCATGTGCCTTGACCATGACAGATATGAATCCAGAGCTCGCATGTGCCTTGACAGAGCCTCTGAAGGGTGTCCAGACTGCTGCAGGAGCACATAGTGGGGCACTGACTCTACATCAAACTCCAACGACCATGTGAGAAGTGACAACAAATAATCCGGTTCCTCCTGCTCTTGTCCACTCCACCTTCTTAGTCTGTCTGAGAGACAGTAGGTTGAGATATGAAAGAGCATAGTGCAAATTCAAATAACTCCTATTCCCAAACTATCAATCCTTAATTATAGTTTCTTCCATATCTGGGAAGCACTTCTACTGTTCATGCTTCTTCAAGTCAACCTCCGTTTTCCACCTGAGTACTTCATTGAAAAAAGAAAGATCGCATCACTTCCAATAGAAAAGCAATATAATGCACCATAAATAGAAGGCAATTACAAAAGTAAATACAATGAAAAATAAAACAGTGTTATTAAATTTCATCTGGGTTCTGTTGTTTGAGCCTGAGGCCTGTTCTTTGCTGATATAAAATGAGAGATTAGCAAGCCTTAGAGCTTGTGAGAACAAAGAGCATGGAACTGGACATTCCGCTGCAGGGAGCCCAAGGAAGTAAAAGGATGCTGAGCCTAAACAGTTTCTGTGTAGTCCACATTCTTTAAGGTCATGAATCTACTCCCTAAAACCAGCTTGTGTATCTACCAAGGAATGTGACCCACACTCTGGGAGTAACCAGGGGTCCAGTGGAGTGCCTACATAAAGGAAAGGACTGAGAAAGGCCATGCACAGATTTGCAGGACTTGTTGAGGAATTTGAGTTTTATCCTTAAAAAATGAAAAAAACAGGGAAGAAATTGGATGGCTGGCTAGCATGATCTGGTTAGCATTTCAGAAAGACCACTCACCTGCAGTGGGGAGGGGGGGCAGGGATGGAGAATGAGAAGCAAGACTAGAAGAAAGGAGACACACGGACGTTTTGGAGGAACCCAGAGGAAAAACTAGAAGAGTGACTGTGAGGAGGGAAAGGAAAAAATCTACCACACTTTTTGTCCAGTTGGAATGAGAGATATAATACATGCTTAAAAATATTCTGTAAATGATGTGGCTCATAAACCTTTACTCTAGTAAGAGCCAGATCAGTCCAATTATTTTTATACCAATTTTTGACCAAGAATCCATAGTCTCAACTCAGCCTCTGTTCTGCTCTCCAGCTTCGCTTCCAGCTTCCTAGTGGAGGTCTCTGGTTCATTAAGATTCCTTCAAAGTGAGGTCGGCAAACCAGGCCTGAATGTTGATAACAATGTAGTTCCCTTTTATTCCTTGTAGAGTTGGGGAGATGTTGATTTCTCTCATCATTTCCCACTTGCCTGAAGGCACTGGGGAAAAGCAAGTAGGTAGACACCAAGAATGCTGCTAAACACCCTACAATGCATAAGACCACCCCCCACGAATGAGAATTATCAGACCCAAAATGTCAATAGTGTCTGAGATTGCAAATACCTAGCAGGACAGTGGAAATGTCAGAAAGTGTCCAGTGAGGGCAGAAAGAAAAAGCCATGGCAAGGTAGGCACTTCTATTGGGATCTGTGTGTTATTACAGGCATGTATTGGAGGTGGGGAGCATTTGAGTGGGGAAGCATGGCTTTCTCTGGATTCCAGGATTGGGCCAGGACCAAAGAGCCAATCAGAAGAGGTAGCAGCTCAAAACAAGCCACAGTGGTCCCAGACACCCAAGGCTCTGGAGAAGGGGCTTAGAAGGATATAAGATACCTTGGGGTGACTCTTCTAGGCAGATCAAGTACATCAGCTAACTCAGTCCACTACCCCAGCAGGTGTGTTGAAATTCCAGGAATCTTCACACTGTCTTGGCTAGGTTCCAAGCCTGCCCAACAAGCATCTCTGTTTTCAAAGGATTGTAGCAATGATTACTTTTTCCTGGAGGAAAAAAATGCCAGAAAGATAAACACTTTGTAAATCACTGCATGCCTCCTGCCTGCAAGCTTTGAATCTATTTGTGAGACATTTATCTCCTTGTATACTCACCCCCTCCCCAAATTATCATTTAATTAATAAACCTAATAGCCTGAGATACACTGATCAATAAGACACAAAATGCAGGAAGCTGAATCTGACTCATCATGGTATTGAATTGTCTGCAGAAAGCTATGAGCCCTTCCTCCAAAATGAACAAGCATCCCGTCCACAGAGATACTGAGAGGCCAATGTGTTCCCAATGTATTTGGGAAGTTAAGAGAAATGGCATATGCAGGCATCCTGTTCTGATTCATGAGTGAGATGGGCTTAGAATTTCTATTTATTTAATGGATGTAGAGTCTATGAACAGGAATGAATTGACTTTTGTGCAAAATAGGAGCTCTGTTTTCCCTTCTATGGACAGGAGCAACTCTGCTTTCACAGTACGTGCACAACCCAGCTAAGTACATAATAAAAATTTTGAGAGAAATACCTCTGATTAATATATAGATATTTAGTCTTTTATATACTTGTCTGAGAATCAGGCAGATCTAGTAGACACAATAGGTCAGGATATGTAAGAAGTAAACAACCTCAAAGCCCATTCCTCACTATAATTTGGAAAAGCCTGCTTCTATGTTCATTGCTCCCCTCCACATTCTCTGAGTGTTGCTGAGAGCCCTCTGAGAGCTAGATATTAGATCAATGCAGATCTACAGCAGATGTGCTTAGAGCAAAGACATTCTATTTTTTTAAGGATTTTATTTACTCATTTTTAGGGAGAGGGGAAGAGAAGGAGAGAAACATCAATGTGCGGTTGCCTCGGTTGCCTCTCCCGCACCCCATACTGGGGACCTGGTCTGCAACCCAGGCATGTGCCCTGACTGGGAATCAAACTGGTGACCCTTTGGTTCACAGCCTGTGCTCAATCCACTGAGCTACACCAGCCAGGGTCAAAAACATTCTATTCAGTGCAAGTCCAAAATCCAACAAAGGTTTAATAACATTCCTATCATAACTTTGGAGGTAAATGATAACCTTCAAAGGCCTACCCTCCCAGAGTTGTCTCTTTTTTCTAGGACTTAGACTTCAACAGAGTACTGAGATAATCCTCATCTAGGACCCAGGACAGGCAAAGAAATGCCCTGGGTTCACTATCCAGCAAATGCATCCAAGATGACTTCAATAATCAATGTCACACAATAAAAATATCACTAAAATTCATTAGCAGGACTAAGTCCATAATTTTTGCCATCCTTGAGACCACTGGGGACCCTTCCTTTGTGAATTCTTGGGCCAGGGATTATCTTTTCCTTGAATTATAGTGAAATCTGTCTTAAGTGATCACCCAGGGATGATCCAAAATTGGTAACTTGGTAGAAGTTGAACTTTAGCTAAAGGTCAAACAGAATTCTTCTGGAAACCTTAGGGGTTGCTTAAAGGTGAAATAAGGAGCTAAAATGAAAACTGACTTAATCCCCGGTTTATGAACCAAGTAGCACAGCTAAGCAGAGTGAGGGATTCATTCAGCTCATAAATGCATCTTGACTTACAGTTTTGAAGTGCCTCAAGCCTTCTGTCAAGTGCTATGGCCTTTCTGGTGTGTTAATCATATGCCTAGCAATGCTTTATTTTTTATAGAATGCTCATACATTTTGAAGACCTTTGGTGGCTTGTTTGGGACCCATGACAGGGATGATATTACAAGACCATTCCAGGTCAGGCTCTGCTCACAGTGCAAAGAGTGTGGCTCACCAATATCTTTAAGACCTTTTACTTGGGAAGAGAAAAATTGGCATAACTAACATCAGAACATCCCTTCAGTGTAGTAAGGTATTTTTTTTAGGGAGGGATCTTTATTGTCTGTTATGCAAAGAATTACCTTTATATTGTATTATAAAGGCCTAGCACAGAAAATAAAATATCTCTATAATCTATTTTATGATCCTGTGAAGAACTTATAGGAGAATTTATAGCCACCTTCAGGTAGCCCTGGTACTTCCTGGGCTAAGAGTATGAAGGCAAAACACAGAGAGAAATGGAGTCAGCATACTATCCTTATTCCTAGGAAGGAACCAGGCACATTGGGTTCAAATCCCAGTTGTGTAACATTCTGTAGCTTGGACTGGTCACTGTAATCCCCAAGCCTCTATTTCTTCTTCTGTCATGAGGATAAAGCAATAATAATACCAGCAGCTGTCATTTATTGAACCTTATGTGTAAAACCCTAGGCTGAGTAAGGACTTTACACACAGTGAATTCATTCTGGTGAATCCCCATAGCATTACAGTGTGAGTAGTGGTGTCTCCATTTGAGGAGATGAGTGTCTATAAAATATTGATTAAAAATACCTGCTTTACAGGGATGCTGAGAACGTTCCATCACATGGCAGGTGGAAGTCCCTAGCATGGCCTGCCTGCTGATGAGCTGCAGTTCTACAAGTCAGTTTGATTCCTCTTCCCAAAGAGATGGGCACTCACCATGTGTCCCTGTGACTGTGCATTTCAGAATTCTTGAACTCTGATGGGGTGGTAATTTCCATTTTTGTTCTTATTCCTCCCATGTTTATTTGAACACTTGCAAAGTGCTGGAGGATAATAAGGAACTAAGCCAACGTGTTCTCTGCTGGCTGAGCTGATGGGCATAGACTCCATTGTGCACTTCAGGTCAAGCTAAAACAGAGGTGGAGGTAAAGAAGTAGGGAGGTGGCCTGGGGAGGTGATGATTTGAGGGCTTCTTGGTGTAGAAGCAAAGTTAATTCAGTATGCTGATATATAGAGAGAGGCCTTTTATTATTCTACATTAATGTTAGTGCCTATTTGGGCAATCTAAGTTTATATACAGAGGAAAATAGTGTTTTAAAATAATGATGTTTTACTGAAGTGAAGCTATATACACTTTTTATGTCTTCCTCATATAACTACAGACTTATGTTAATGATAAGGGAGCAGATGTGGGTGAATGTGGCACACAAGTTGAATCATCTCGGGTCCATATTTGAATGGGAGGCTCCCTGGAAACCAGGCAAACAGTCCCCACAAAGGCAATCCAGGCAGAATGCCCAGGAGTGGCTCATGTACGTGAAAGTTTGATTCTCTTGGCCCACTTCTGTGAGCCTGGATTTTGGTGCCTATCCAGAACAGCTATCCCTGTTCCCTTAACAGTAGTTACTTTTCTGATCCCATCCATTACTGCCCAAAGCACCCTGGAGCAATGGCACACAACAATGACATCTTCTTTCTAGGAATCTTTTCTTACGTCCAAGCTAATCAGCCAACAACTAAATGGCAAAGTTTTTGCGAAGAAGACCTGCACACTTATATATGGCTCTCTTCCTTGGCTGATGTCATGGTACAGCAAGCTAATAGCTTAAACTTAGATCAGCATAACTGATTGAGAGCCTCCTTCCTCTTTCTAACAGAGGTGTAAGTGTAAGAGAGGCCCACCACATAGTATATGCATTAGCCTCTTTCAATTATTCTTCATCAGGTTAAGTACATTCAACTCCATGTAACTGCAAGGTTTGTTACAAAGGCTGGTTAGTGTGGAGGATTAAAATAAAAGACTGGATCTATGGCTTGGGTCTATTTATTATTTTCTAGGAGCTTTAGAGAGGATTTTTTAAAGATTTTATTTATTTATCTTTAGAGGGGAAGGGAAGGAGAGAGGGAGAGAAATATCAGTGTATGGTTGCCTCTCGTGTGTCCCCTGCTGGGAACTGGCCTGCAACCCAGGCATGTCCCCTGACCGGGAACCAAACTGCGGTTGTTTGGTTTGCTGGCCCACGCTCAATCCACTGAGCCACACCAGCCAGGGCTAGAGAGGATTTAAGGTAAATAATAAACCTATCTTTGTCTACACAAGACCGTTGTGATTCAACCAAAGCCTACTTTTCTGTGTGATAGGCCTAGAACTTCCTACAAAAGAAGAGTCTATCCCTTGAGTTCTTAAACTGTGGTCCATCTGTCAAATTGGATCTGCTGCTTGTTTTTGTAAATAAGGTTTGAGTGGAACACAGCCATGTTTGCGCACTACTTATGGCTGCTTCACCACTGTACAACAGTAGAGTTGAATATCTGCAACACAGTCTATATGGCCTGCAAAGCCTAAAATATTTATTCTTTGGACCTTTACAGGGGGAAAGAATGCTTTGGACCTTGTTCTAAAATGGGGATGACAAGTTTAAACAGCACACTATAATACATGCTCCATGAGGGCAGGGGTCATGGCTGTTTTGTTCACCTATATATCCCCAAGGCCTCATGGGTAATGTGGTCGCTCAACAAAAGAAAGATGTGAGACTTCTTCCCGCTCTCTAGAAGTTCCCTGTTATTCTTTATTCCCTCCCCTCCCACTGACTACAGGATTGGAGTCCCAGCATTATCATCTATCTTCAATCTTACCTCGTCCATTGCATTTTGTTAGCTTATAAGCAAAGGTGATTTTCATTCAATAAATGCTACTGATCCCCATTAAAGTTCCTGGCACTGGAGCAGTGGTGGTGAACAAGCCAGATCAGTCCCAGGCCTCAAACCTTCAAAGAGATCATGCTAGTGGGAAAAACAGACAGAAACAAATAAACACACACACAATCTCAGATAGTGAGAGGAAATAAATTAGGGCAATATGATGAAAGTATTTGCATAGGAACAGATGAATTTGGACAGAGGTGTCAGAAAAGGCTTTGCCAAGGAAGTAACATTTCAGTGACAACTAAAAGACTAGAAGGCAAGTCTGGGTAAACCTGGGGACAAAGAGTTTTCCTAGCAAAGTGAATAGTAATTGCAAAAGCCATAGGTCCAGGATGAGCTTGGCATGTTCAGGAAAGAGGATGAAGGCCAGAGAGCTTGCAACTCTGGTGAGCACTCAGAGGAGCTATGGTTATAAAGGCAGGACATGGCCTAGAGCTCTTGTGGGCCTAGTATGCAATTGGAGTTGGAGAGTTTCAGACAAGGGAATGGCATAATGTAAGGTTCACAGGGCTCACTCTGGCTAGGTTGAAAGGATGTTAGAGTGTAAGCAAGGGGACCATTTGGGAAGTTATCACAGTAGTTTATGTTAGAGACAATAGTACAGTGGAGGTGAAGAGAAGTAGACCATCTGGCAACATGTCTTGTAAACACAGATGGAGTTGAATATGAGGGCTCAGAAGTTAAGAAGGATTCCTGGTATTTGGCTCAAGTAACCAGCTGAATGATTAGTAATTATTTACCAAAAAGTTGGGAGAGCTATAAGTCAGGTATTCTCTTTTAGTTACATAAGAAATATCAGGCATCTGCCACACATGCAATAGGGATCATCAGAATATACATATCTGGAACTTATTAGAGGTTTCCAGACTAGAAACAAATTTGGGAGTCAAGGAGATAGTATGTCAAGTCATGGCCTTGAATGAGATCACCTGGGTGGGAAGGGGACTGGAGAAAAAAAAAAGAGCTGATAATCGAGGTCATCCTGATGTTTCCAGGTTGGTATGAGAGAGCAGAAGAACTTGCTAGGCAGACAGAGAGTGATATAAATGCAAAGTACAGTACAAAGAATGAGCTGAAGCACAGTAAGCCTGGGAGAGATTGAAGTGATATGAGGTTAGAGAGGTTTAGATTTTATTTCACGTGTGATGGGATGTCCAAAGAGTAGGAGTTATAGAGGGTTTAAGAGTCTGAATTCTGGAAGCAGGATGACTGAATTTGTCTATAAATTCTCCTGCTTGCTTGTTCAGATAAACTGTGCCTCAAGTATGTTCTACAGAGTGTCATTGTGAAGATCACATGAAATAATGTACGAAGTATGCTTAGGTCAGTGCTGAGCACACAGGAAGTACTCAGTTAATGTCAGCTTCAATTATTAGTGGAGAGAGTCAAGTTATCTGATGTATACTTTTTAAAAATTGTTCATTCTGTAATGAGAAGCTCTTTTTAATTAAAGTGTAGTTGACATACAAAGGTGTTTCAGGTGTACTACATAGTGACTTGACATTTTTGTACCTTATGAAGTGATCACCATGAGAAGTCTAGTAGCCATCCACCACCATACAAAAGTATTGCGATAATATTGACTGTGTTCCCTAATGATGTACTTTATATCCCCATGACTTATTTATAACTATAGGTTTGTACCTCTGAATCTCCTTCACCTGTTTGCCCACCCCCTATGCACCCAACCCTCTGGCAACTCTCAGTTTGTTCCTTGTATCTATGAGTCTGTTTGTTCACTTGTTTAGTTTTTTAGATACAGTATTTGTTCTTCTTTGACTTATTTCAATTAATTTAATACCCTCTAAGTCCACCCATGTTGTTGCAAAAGGCAATATTTCATTCTTTTTCATGGCTGAGTAATGTATATATCACTTCTTTTTTATTCATTCATTTATTTATGGACACCTAGGGTAGGTTGCTTCCATATCATGGCTCTTGTAAATGAGGCTGCGATGAACATGGTTGGGGAAGGGTGCATATATCTTTTAGAATTAAGGTTTCATTTTCTTGGAATAAGTACCCAGAAGTGGAATTGCTACATCCGCCCATCTTTGTCTCTTGTTATGATCTTTGTTTTAAAGTCTATTTTGTCTGGTGTAAGTATTGGTATCCTCACTTTTTTGTTTGCTTGTTTCCATTTTTTTAATCCTCACCTACAGATATATATTTATTGATTTTAGAGGGAGAGATGGAGGGAGAAAGAGAGAGAGAGAGAAAGATCAGTGTAAGAGAGAAGCATCCATTGCTGCCTTCTGTATGTGCTCTGCCTGGGGATCGAACCCACAACCTCGGTATGTGTCCTGATTGTGGATTGAAATTGCAGCCTTTTAGTGCACAGGGCAGTGGTCCAAGCAACAGAGCCATTGAGCCAGGGTTGTTTGTTTCTGTTTTTATGAAATATCTTTTCTGCCTCCTTTACTTTAAGGCTATTGTGTCTTTTGATTTGAAGTGAGTCTCACTTGGCTGTATTCATAAGGGTCTTTTTTTGTTATTATTCATTCAGCCACCCTGTCTTTTGAAGGGATTACTTAGTCCATTTACATCTAAAGTCATTGTCAATAGGTATGTACTCATTGCTATTTTAATTGTTTTCATACTAGCTTTATAAGTGGTTGGTTTAATACCTTTACAATATATTTGCCTTTATTAGTGAGATTTTTTTCTTTTATATTTTCTTATTTCTAGTTTTGGCCTTTTCTTTTCCAATTGAAGAATTTCCTTTAACATTTTTTTGTAATGGCAGTTAGTGGTGATGAACTCTTTTAGCTTTTGCTTGTCTGGGCAACTCTTCCTCTCTTCTTCAATTCTGAATGATAACCTTGCCAGGTAGAGTATTTTTGGTTTTAGGTTTTTCCTTTCATCACATTGACTGTATTGTGCCACTCCATCTGGCCTGCAAAGTTTCTGTTGAAAAATCAGCTCACAGTCTTATGGCAATTTCCTTGTATGTAAATGGTTGATTTCCTCTTTCTGCTTTTAATATTCTCTCTCTCTCTTTTTTTTTTGAAGATTTTATTTATTTATTTTTGAAGAGAGGGGAAGGGAAGGAGAAAGAGAGGGAGGAAAACATCAATGTGTGGTTGCCTCTCACGTGGCTCCCACTGTGGAGCTGGCCTGCAACCCAGGCATGTGCCCTGACTGGGAATTAAACCAGCAGCCCTTTGGTTTGCATCCCATGCTCAATTCACTGAGCCACACCAGCCAGGCCAAGATTCTCTCTTTATTTTTAACTTCTAACATTGTATTGGTTTGGTCAAAAAGTCCATTTATTTCTTCCACAAAATTAAAGGCACATTCTTTATTTTTGCCAGTAACTTTATTGACTTGGATATTTGGAGTATGTTGGCTATCTCCCATGTGGTAGAAAATTGATTGTTCTCAACTAATGTCTCAATTTGATCACTATCAACTTCAACTGGTCTACCTAACCATGGTGCATCATCCAGCAAGAAATCTCTAGCATAAAATTTCTCAAACCATTTTTGACATGTTCAATTAGTCACAGAACCTTCTCCATACACTGCACAAATATTCTTTTTTGCATTTCAGTTGCATTTTAATTTTTCTCAAAATAATAATGCATAATATGCCAAAAATTTATATTTTCTTCTATCTTCAGTATTAAAATGGCTACACAAAAATTCACCAATTTTGATAATTTTTTAAAATGTACAATTTATATGACAACTGTCATAATACAATCTTAACAAAATTGTTACAAATGAAGTTAAAGATAGCCAAGCACTACTAGAGCCATCTTATAAAAAAGACTGAGTGACTTTTTTGGCTAACCCAATAATTGTGATGTGTCTTGGTGTAGATTTCTTTGGGTTCATCTTGTTTGGGACTCTCTGCTTTCTGGGCTTCGGTGTTTGTTTTCTTCATCAAGTGAGGGAAGTTCTCATCCATTATTAATTCAAACAGATTTTCCATTCCTTTTTCACTCTCTTCTGCTTCTGAAACCCCTATGATGAAAGTGTTAGTATGCCTGATGTTGTCCCAGATGTCCCTTATGCTGTCCTCATTTTTTAAAATTATTTTTTCTTTTAGATCTTCCAATTGGGTGATCTCCACTATGCATCTTCCTGATTTCTGATCCATTCTTCTGAGTCATCTGATCTCTTGTTGATTCCCTCTAGTGGATGTATATATTTTTTAAAAAATTTCAGTTGCTATATTCTTCAGTTCTCATGGGTTCTTTTTATTTAAAATTTTTATCTATTTGTTGAAGTTCTCACTTGGTTTATCCATTTGTCTCAAAGTTTGATTAGCATCCTTATGACTATTACTTTGAATTCTTTATCTAGTAGATGCCTTATTTTCATTTTATTTAGTTTTTTTTTTTTCCTGGGGTTTTGTCTATTGAGGGGAACATATTCTTTGTCTTTTCATTTTTGCCTGTGTGTTTCCATGTATTAGGTAGTTCAGCTATATATCCTGGTCTTGAAAAAGTGGCCTTATTTAGAAGGTGCCCTGTGAGGCCCAGTGGTAGAATCCTCTTTGTCACCAGAGCCAGGTGCTCCACAAGTATTCCCTGTGTGAACTAGTATAGCTTCCTGTTGTGGTTGAGCCATAACTTACATGGACACACTGCAGGTGAGGCTGGTGCCTGGCCTGGCTGGCTCTGAGGCCTGGCTGCTACTGTTGCAGGCTCTTTGGGGCATGGGGAAAGCCTTCAGTGTAGTTAGCTACAAGGCCCAGCATCAACTGTTGCAGACACACTGCTGTGTGCTGGTACTGACTGAGGCTACCCACTAGGTTGAGCAGGGCAGGAGTTGCTTTGGAGAGGTGCCAGCCTGGATGGGTCCTCATGGAAACACCAGGGTGGGTTTATCAGTATTAGTTAGGTTAATGGAGAATGTCAGAAATGGTGCCTGCCAGTGTCAGACCAACTAGGGGGGAACAGAGTAAAGAAAGTAGAAAAAATGGTGCCCCGTCACTTCTGATTCTGAAGAAAGTGCCAACAGATCCCTGTCCCTCCAGCAAACACCCTAAAATTCATCATTGTATCAACTCCACATATGACCCAGATGCTTTCAGACTGTTACCTCTGCACTAGGACTCAGAAAGAGCACAGCCTTAGTTTCCTGCATCCCTTTGGCTCTCCCAGATGTTAAGCCCTGCTGGTTTTCAAAGGAAGATGTTGCGGGGGCTCCTCTTCCTGGTACAGGTCTCCAAGGTAGGGGTGTGGAACCCTCACCTTTCATGGGTTACCTCTGTAGTTGTGATATCCCTTCCATATTTGGGTAACTGCACAAGGAGTAGGGTATAAGGTGGTTCCTGACTAGACTGAGTCTCTGCCCCTTTTACACATCTCAATGTGGCTTTTTCTTTATATCCATTGTTCTGCTAGTCTTCACATAATTCTTCACATAATTCTCAGAGATAGCTAGTCTGTATGTAATTGTAATCTTGATGTCAGTGAGAAGAGGTGAGCTCAGGACCTTCCTCTCTGCCATCTTGAACTGAAGCTGGAAGCCTTGCTCTTGAGTGCCAGCTTAGCTTGTCGATGAAATATTGTTCCCTGTGGTTGGTGCACTGTCCCTACAATTAACTTGTCTCTCTGGATTGCAAGTCACTGGGTCTGCTCCTGTGTTTGAATCTCACATCCTGATTTGTACTTTTAAATGATTCTGGAGTGTTGTGGCTCAAAAGTTGAAGTAAGGAGATACATGGGAGGTAGTTGTGGTCATCCAGAGGTGGAAAGGGCCTTTCTTCAAGTCCCACGGGAGTGGACATTTTACCTGATGGACAACCACTATTTCCACTCTGTTCTCTGACAAAGCCAGTCAAGCCCTTATTTTGCATCTTGTCTGTGAAATGTCTTAGATTGTTATTTATCTCACATCTCTGTCACTGAGTCATGAGCCCCTCAAGAAAAGGGCCCTGTCTTGCCATTTTTCCCCCTAGACTCTATCATTAGTTTCCTCATCAGCCAGCATGTGATGGTGATAATGCGTAGCCATCACCCCAATAAAGAGAACAGTGGTCTGTGTCGGCCCATCACATTGGGACCTTAGGCAAACCAGAGCCTATTTCCTAGGAAATTAAAATTGTAGAACAGTGGAGCAGAAAAGCTGTGGGACTCTAGCCAGACTGCCTTTAGAAACCAGCCAGGAGAAGGGCCGTTCCCCAAGAAAGCCTTCCAGCCCATGCTGGGGGGATGGCTCCTCAGTAGGCATACAGGGTTGTCAGGCTCATTTAAATCTTATAAATACATGCAAAGAGCAGGGCAGGCAATTCAGATTCATTTTCGAGGTCACAGCGCCAAACTTTGGCTCTGTTAGCTCACAGAACCATTAATAGGGTAATGTGCTCCATCACTGTAAATGGGAATCAAAAAGATTATAATGGGGCTTCATTATACCCATCTGTTCATCCATCACTTCTTTTCCATCGCTCACCACTTGACTCGAGAAACGGCAACACCCCCTAACTAATTAGATTTATCCTAATCTCTTTTATGCACCATCAATTCTCTCAGAGGCCATCTGTGAGTTTAGAGTTCAGACCTTTAAGAATTATGCTAATCAGTCTTTTTCTAATTTAAAGTGTTCATCTGATGACCACAATTTGAAACTTCTTGCTGTGACAAATGGGAATTCATTGTAAGATTTTGTTCTAATTTTAAACACCCTTATCCTCTGAGGTGCCACATAACGGACCATTTCTAAGAAAATAGTTCAGTGAAGAGCATTGAACCTTGAAGCCAGGCAACAAGTAAGAAAAACGGAGTCAGCGTTGAAAGAATTTTAATTGGTTTGTAATATAAGAGGGTGCAAAATATAATTTTAATATAATATAAGAGGTGATTTGCTTTCATTTGTAGAATCAAAAAGAAGGGTGCCTGAGCTATTACATTTGGGAGTGGGTTGTAAATTTTGGTGGTGCAACTACTGGTGTGTAAAATACAGAGGAGAACCAATTTACTGAGACAAATGCCCACTGGGAAATGATCCAGGAGTGGGTTTTCAGAGCCCTTCCACCTGCTGGAGCCCGTGGTCTGGTCACCAGAGGCTGCTATGGAATCATAAGCAGATTTCTGTGCAGTGATTTGAACCTGGTCAGAGAAAGGGCACTTTCTGACACAGCACAGTGACATTTACTGTGGAACCTGAACACCCATGGACCCTTCACTATGCCATGAACAGAAATGGCCAGCCTTGATATTAGGTGGTGAAAACAGTGCTCAGTGAAGAGATTTGATGATACTGCATTAATTACTCATTGAATAAATAAGCAGATGTGTCTTAACTGGGAATTATAGCCTGGAGTAGCACTTTTCAAGTGGAAAAGTACCCATGAGTCTTTGGAGATCTTGTTAAAATTGAGTTTTTGATTCAATAGTTTTGGGTTGGAGCCTGAGGTTTAGCATTTCTAACAAGCTCCCAGGTGATGTGAACACTGCTGGTCTAGAGACCACACCTGGTGTATTGTAGCAGGAGAAGAGTCTGGAGAGCTGAAAGAACCGGGCCTGAGTCCTGCCTGCTTATTAGCCATGTAGCTTTAGATAAATTAATTTTCTCTGTACCTTATTCTTTTAACAAATGATTACTGAATCTCTGTTATGCACAGGAAACTGTGCTCAGTTGAAGAGCTGGAACAAGAGACATAATGCCCCTGCTCTTCTGGTGCTTTCGGTTTGGTGGGGTGACACACAAGAAAAAAGATAATGCAAAAATGTGTAATTATAACTTGTGATCATTGTTAGCAATAATAGCAATGGTGACAAATCTATGTACAAGGCAGTATTTAAAGAATTTCACATTTATCAACTGATTTAATCTTCATTAAAGCTCTTATTCCTATTTTCTCTGTGTAGAAACTGAGGGACAGACTGAACTACCTGGCCCAACTGCATACACTGGGAGTGGGAGAGCCATGATTCAGACTTGGGCAGCAGCTCTGGAACCAGCGTTCTTGACTAGGGGTTGGCAAACTTCTGTAAAGGGCCAAGTAGGAAATATTTTAGGTTTTGCAAGCCATTCAGCTTCTGTTGCACCTACTTAATTTTGCTTTTGTAGCATGGAAGAGGTCACAGACAGTATGTAATGAGTGAGCACGACAGTCTTCCAAGGAAAGTTTATTTACACAAATAGACACTGGGCAAGATTTCACCCATGAGCTGAAGTTTGCCAACACCCGTTCCTGACCATTATCCTAGATAGTGCTTCTCACATTTTAAAACAGCCCTGTCTAATATAAATTTAACAGGAGTTGCACATGTAATTTAAAAAAAAAATTATAATCCTCACACAAGGATACATTCAATTTTTATTTTTATTTTTATTTATTTAATTTAATTTTTTCAGAGCGGAAGACAGAGAGAAACATCGATCAGCTGCCTCCCATACATGCCCTGACAGGGGATCAAACCCGCAACCTATGTATTTGCCCTGACCAGGAATTGAACCCACAGCCTTTTGATGTACAGGATGATGCTCCAACCAACTGAGCAACCTGGCCAGGGCCACACATGTAATTTTAAAGTTTGAATTATCCATGTTTTAAAAATAGAAACAGATAAAATTATTTTAATATATTTAACTCAAAATATCCAAAACATTATTTTAATAATCAATATAAAAATTCTTAATGAGAAACTTTACATTCTTTTTTATACTAGGTCATTTAAATCGGGTGTGTATTCTACATATACAGTACATCGCAGCTCAGGCTAGCCATGATTTACATGCCTAAGAGCTACATGGGGGCTACTGGCTACTGTACGGGACAAGGCAGATTTAAAGTGCTTAAAACTCACCTGGGCTGGAGCCCAGGCTTCTGCATGTCTAACAAGGCCCCAGATGATGTTGGTCTGTGGTCCACACTTGGGAGTAGCAAGGCTGCAAACTGCAACCCTCTAAAGGAAATACACTATGATGGGACTGGAGGGGGACAGGCAACTTAAGGTGGACCAGGAAGGCTCTTTAAAGGAGCTATTAATACATTCAAGTTCAGACCTGGAGGATAAGAAGGAGGTGGCTTAGAGAGCAGTAGGGAGTAAATGCTCTAAGAAGAATTAGAAAAAAATTTAGATGAAGGGAGGCAAAGCATGCAGGCACTTAGCAGTGTGTTCAGTATGGTATCCTGGTTTTTGCAATAATGTAAAGACAGAGAAAATATTCAGCCTTTCAGACTCACAACATGCCACTCTCCTCCAGTCTGGACTAGTTCCTCCCCATCAGTATTCCCCCATTTCACCAGATTTTCCTCATCACAGCACTTTCCACACTTTCTGTAGGTGCCAGCTTATTTTCTGGGTGGCCCGCCTGGGCCATGAGCTCTGAGAGGACAGGCTTGGGGCTTGGTCACTGCTCTCTCCCCAGCCCATACATCAGTTACTGCCATTGGACTGCTTGGGAGTGAAGTAGTCTGTAAGATGATGCCTTACAGAATAGTTGGAATCCCATCCAAGATACATCTGGGCTATTTTCCCTCTTGGAGACTATACAAGAGGGAACTCTCAAACAAAATATTAGAGGGAAAGGGAGCAGTGTTTGAAGTAGAAAGGAGAAGACATTGGTGGTGTGCCATGAGCTTAGCACTCATGGGCAGGTGAGCCACAGCTGGACAGCCTGCAGGTGTGTGTGTATTGGCTGGCACAGTCAGTGCCTGTGTATCTCACAGCTTTTAGAAGGGGCCTTGGCCCTCCACACCCACTGTATCAGAACCCCAGGTTGGGAGGCTGCTGCTTCTCTCCATGATACTGCCTGGTCCTGCAGAGATGTCTGGCGGAGCAGGAGAAGAAAGGGAAGGTAGACAAATGTTAGGTACCTCTCTTTCACAGAAGGGCTATATCACAACCAGTCTGGCTCTGCCAGGGATGCTGAGGTTCATTAAAGGAGTTGAGCTTGTTGCAGTTATGATACTGAGTTCTCCCAGTGGTCTGACTCTAAAATCCCCCAGAGTCCCTCATGCACTACTGAGTTAATAGAGGGCCTTCAGGGCCTTTTGCCTTTTTGCTATAACAAATTCAGATACCTGTGTGCCATTCATTGCCTAGTCTAGAGGGAGACTGCACATAATGTCAGGAGGGCCAGCTCTGGCCCCATCTGCGTTTGCATCCCAGGCTTGTGCCTATTAGCACCTTTTCTCACACCTGTCTGGGCTCAGCTTCCTCATGCATTAAATGAGATGATAGCAGTACTAGCCTTGTAGGGTTGTTGTGAGGATTAATGAATTAATGCATGCAAAGTACATAAAACTGCATACAATAGGTGCTCACTATTGAGTAGGTGTTCCTCTTAGAAACTGCTTTCACTTGTTGCTTATGTTCCTTCCAAAGCCCTTCAGAAAAAGGAGGGCTAGCCATGGTATGATTTCAATTTATTAGTATAGGTGCTAAAACGGAGAATCGTGGAGCGGAAGGAACATGACCCAGAGGGAGTGCTAGATCTCAAGTCCAGGTTTTCTGACTGCATATTCACTTTATACCTACTCTGTGTGGGGCACGGATGTACTAGCTGAGTAAGGACAAAGCAGAGTAGAGCTCCACAACAGTGGTGGAGGCAGATGCGGTAACACAGAAGTACAAGCCAGTGGTGGAGGAGAGATGCTTTTCTGATCAAGGTGGAAAATGGTACACTATGTGTGTGTGTGGAATCGTGATGTTTCTGGGGTCATTTGGGGCATAAGTATCCTTTATGGGTTTTAAATCGGAGACTCATGGACCCCTCTGGAAGTTTATATAAGTGTACATATATGGGTTTGTCTATACATTTTTCTAGGGAAAGGAATCATTGCTTAGATAAGCTCAAAGGTGCTGACATACCTAAAATTGATAAGAACCGTTCTAGAGAACCTTAGGTGTAATTTGTAAAAATTCTCAATGTTTTGAGCATCAGCTTGCACACATACCCATAAACATAGAGACACCACTGGTCCAGAAGGAGGAAGGCAATTCTCCTGAAGACTCTTCCATAGTGTCTCAAGGACAACACGGTTGCACTGACGTTCTGTGTAGACATTGCCAGGATTTGTTGGACCAGGGAGATAGCTGATCTTGTGCTAATTTGTTTACAGTTCAGAGCCCATACTTCTGTAAAGTGGAGGTGATAGCTTCTACTTCACAACATTTTGGGGGAAATTGATAGAATAGACCCTCAATGGATTTGAGCTTCCTTTCTGTGCCTGGTGTCAAGCTTTCTTTTGGGTTTATTCCAGGAGACATTCTTGGAGAATAGTCTTGATTTGTTTTTTTTATTATTATTATTCTTATTCCTATGCTTTCCTTCCTTGGCTAAGGTAGAAGTTCTTTCCAAGAATTACTCTCAGTGCATGTCTGTGGCCTTTAGAGAGGAGGCTTGTTTTCCCTTTTGCTCTTTCCATCCATTATGACATCTTGGGAAGGCCTACTTGTCCTTTCTTCTCAGATTCTATTCTTGAGTTGTGATGTTTTATTTGTTTTTTTCCCTATGCCTTTCATAATTGGCAAGCAATATTTTGGCCCATTGTTCTCTGATGTTACAGGTGGAAAAAGAACAAAATAGCACTACTGCCTTCACTCTAAAAAAATTCTGTTGTTTTCAGGACCTAGGAAGCAGGCATTTCCAACAGTCATTTTCTGTTTTAAATAAAACTGCTGTATTTAAACTTGGAAACAGCTATCACCTCAGTCTCACTCTTAATTTAGAAGCATTAAATTGATCATAGCATGCCAGCCATTTCTTGGATTTATTGTATTGATTTTCCCTACCTCCCTGGAAAGAAGCAGTTGGCAGGGGCATGGGTGAGGTCAAGGATGTGGGTGAGGTCAAGGTGTGAGCTTAAGAGTCAGAAAAGCCTAGTGGTAGACTCCATCCTTGCCATGTGACAACCGTGGACACATCACACAGATTTTTTGTAGCTTTAGCATCTGTAAAATGGAAAGTGGAGGAACTCATATTGTATGAGTTTGTTGGGACTGCCGTCACAAAGTACCACCAACAAGGCAACTTAAACAATGGAAATGTGTTGCCTCACAGTTCTCCATGCTAGAATCCTGAGATCAAGGTATAGGCAGGATTGGTTCCTTCCGAGGGCTCAGAGGGAGACTCTGTCCCATGCCTCTCTCCTAGCCCATGTCTGGCCTTGCTTCACTTTCATCACCACATCTCTGTCTTATCTTTATATGACACTCTTTCTGTGTGCATGACTGTCTCTGTGTCGAAATTTCTTTTTGTGTAAGAATACTGGTCTTACTGGATGAGGGCCCCCTCTAATGACCTTATTTTTAACTTGAATACTTCTATGAAGGTCTTACTTCCAAGTAAGGTTACATTTTGAGGTACTGGGGGGTCAAGGCTTCAACATATCTTTGAAGGGGGCACAATTCAACCCACAGTGCATGGCCATTACATGGGGTTGTTGGGATGATTGGGTAAGACAATCCACACTATAGACTTGACACAGTGCCTAGCACATGGCGAGGCATCAGTAGGCTGGTTGTTATTCTTGTGGGAATTTATCGTGGCCTAATTCAATCAGAAGCTGACCTTCTCACTTACAAGTGTTGGAGATTTTCCATTCTTTTGCTTCTCCTTTTCCCTCATTTTTCATCAACCCAAAGGGAAACGTAAATGAAAAAGCAAAGCCAGTCAAAACATGGAAGATACTGCCATTTAATCATCAGAACTTTTTATACTTTAATATTTCCTCAGCCTGGGGCTTATATTAGTGAAAACAGATTTGCATGTGTAAAAATACATAGAAACCTATTTCAGTCTGGTCTGTGTTAATTATTAGAGAAACTGTCTTAAATAGCAGAATGATTTTGTTTAAGGGGAAACTTTGAAACCCAAATAATTATCAGATGGTCATTTAAAAAAATAAAAACTAACCCGCTGTCAGAGAAAACATGTTATTGGAATCAAATAAGCTGGTGGCATAATCTGCAAATTCCATGCATACTGCTATGGTATCTGAAACATAATTATCAAGCTTAAGTTAATTAGCCCAATGCTCAGAAAATCTGGCCCAGCAGCTTGTGGTAAGTAATTATATATACTGATTAAAAATGTAATACACGGTGAGCAGAGGCCAAAAAAACCCATCCATTTGTTACAGACTGTGCACATACCCGATTAAGAAGCCCGTAGAAGAGTGCCAACAATGAGAAGGAAGTGAGCAGAGCCTGCAGGTGTGACACAGGGCCTCCTGCAGGGTGGGGTGCAGCAGCCCACCTCAGCCGCCCTCCCAGTGGAAGGTCTGGAGGCATCACAGCCCTGCCAGCTCAGGAAGGCGATGTGGCCAGGCGTGCTCACGACCCACCCAAAATATATATCCCACCACAGTCTCTGCCCAAACTGTCGTTCCCATTTTTTCTCAAATTTCTCCTTCAAAGGATGATTGGCTCTGGGACAACCAGAGGTCAGTTTTCTTGGTGACTATCCAGCCTCTGAAACAATAAAATTGTCATTAGTTATGGGTCACAAATAAGGGTAGGATGCTGACCTCTGAGAAAGCACAAACATATCATTCATTTGCCTTTCTGCTTGCTGTTTGGTTTTCTTTCCAGTTATTCTTGAAAGGGGAACTACCATTGAGATGCAGGGGCTATGACTAGGTACACCCAAGGTGTGGCTTTCTACTCAGATTCTTTTTAAGTGTACTGTGTCATAAAAATTTATTAAGTAAAAATAGTTAAAGTTCAGATTGATGAGGGTTACAAAGAAATCTTATTTTGTTCTGTTTATCTCTTACAGCACATGTTTCTGTTCCTGCATTAGTATTATCACATTTTGTTTTGAGAATATAAACTCTGCTTTGTAGCTCTGGGTGGCTACAATAGTGCCAGCCTTCTGAATATCTGATATGGTTGTTTATTTGGGAGAGGAATATTTTGTGAATACCTACTATGTGCCTAATTCTGATTTTATGAGGTCATTGCTAAGGTATTGGATGGAACCATGTGAAATTGATGTTCTGTAGGTTAAGGAAAAATTGAGTATTGCTAATTGACATGATTTTGCCATCACAGAACATACAATTTAGTGGGAAAGATAGACAAATTAGAAGACACTTATCCAAGAATAAACTTCCTGAAACTACATGAAAGGTCACTTAGTCCAGCCTTGGAGGAGCAGGGGAAGAAATGTATTTCATGCAGAGAGAATAGTATGTGCAAAGGGCTGGTGATGAGACAAGGCAGGTCATTTAAGGAACCACTCCTACTTACTAGGGTGGGAATAGATGCAAAGGGTTGAGAGGTGAGAGTAAATTGGTAAATAAGAGCCTATCATACCAAAAAAGCTATGTCAATGACCACATCACTCAAGATCAGAGCATTAGAAGGAAAGGGTCAGAAGACTGAGCTGAAACTTTCCTGGGCCATTACCTAGAATTTAATTCTGCTTTTTTAAACAAGAGGTCCCCCTATATATGCTTCTTCAGTTATGTTCCAGTTCAGAAACTATATGCAGGCTACCCCTGTTATTATTAATAGAGGGTCCTTTTTAGTGGAGAAACATGCAGATGTTTTCCATCCAACACTGTGGAAGACTCAAACTATTCACTTGATCTTCCTGGGTGGTTGTTTCCTCCTCTGTAAATGGGGACAACGATAATGTGCCTCTTACTAGTTCAGAGTTGATCCAATGAGATTCTATAAGCAAAAGTGCTTTGATTTAGGTACTTCAACTTAGTCTCTATTACTCAGCAGCTGGTCAGTATTGCCCACAAGACAATGAAGGTAGAGGGAGTGGGCCCTGAAGCCCCACCCTCCATAAGCTGTAAGATATCTCTGAGCCTACCATCCTCACTTGAAAAGGGACATGACTGCACTGTAGCACAGTTAAAAGGATTAAAGTAGATCATTTCTGTACCAGAACTTGGAACCTAACTTGGCACCTAACTTGGCACTTAGGGAGCAAGCACTTGATAGAAATCCTTTAACAACAATAGAAATAGAACAACAATATTATTATGTTGTCGTTATTCTTGGGCTCTCATTCTTTGATATTTTCACCTCCCTAGAGCAGAAGGGCCACTGTCATTGAACTGAAAACTTTCTCCTGCAGCTAGGGACAGGCTCTGTTTTCCAGGGAGCAGTATTTGTTTCTCATGATTTAGCTGCTGTTTGGCTGAATTATTAAGTACTGAATCTGACTCCTATAAGTAGACAAGCTGTCTCTCCACTGAAGGCCCCAACAACCATTTGCAGAGTGAAAGGAGAGCCAATCAGTGGGTTGTTGTGCTTCTGGGATGCCAAAAAATTAGTTCGTCTGATTTTTAATATTTCGAATTTTGGCATCTGATTGACACAGTCTGATCAACTACTTAGGAACACCCACAGATCTTGGGCTGATAAATCTGCTATTAGGCTTTCACCTGATATCAACAAACTAGAGTCAGTTATTGCCAAAATCAAAATTAAAGAGGGAGAAGAGCAAATATCTTGGAAATTAATGGTATTTTTTCAATATCTTGTCTGCTTCCTACCTAAATATTAGTCAGCAGACTGTTGGTCGTCCCCAAATGGTGGGAGCTGAGATGGTGCTAGAGCTTCACGGCCCTTAAAATATGGCCCTAGTGTATGAAGCAGCATATACATAAAAGGACTAAAGCAATTCTGAAATGTAGAAACCATGCAAAATTTATATTACTACTGCAGACATGTTTATTAAAATCCAGTTGAGTATTACTTTTGCTTCAGAAATAGGACATAAGAGCAAATTTATGGAGGGGAGAAGGTTTGGATGACTGTCTCACAGACGTAAAGTTCTTAAGGCAGAGCAGTTTTAATTAAGAACGGCATCCTGTGTGAAGTGTTACACTGAAAATAGATCCTGGGGGGTTCAGTGAAGGGATACATCAATTTCAGACATCTGGAATTCAATTAATAACTCCAGTGCTTTCACATGGCAAATGCTGCTCTGATAGAATCCTGTGGAGGTTCTCGGAATGGAAGCAGGATTTCCATAGTAAGGGAGATTGCAATCATGCTGTGCTGGAGTCCTACATGTTGCCCAAAGATGGTCAAGTTTGCTTGTTTTTTACTTATGGCCTTTTATGTAGTCATTTAATTAATGTTTAATGACTGATGAGTGTCTGTAAATCATCAACCAAAACAAAAGGTACGATTTTAATAATACTCTACATCTCACAGGCCCACACAACAACCCTTGCCCAGCGTCCCCCTATTACCCCCCACTGAGGAACCCAACAACCTGAATCCTGTGGTCCTCACTGCTTCAGGGTTGTTGTTGTTGTTTGTTGTTTTTTTTTAGGTCTAGGCATCTCTATGCATTCCTAGAATGTATATTTTCCAGGGTTATTTTTTTAACTTCACAAAAGATTATCATGCCGCATATTATCTTTTGGTAGTTATTCTTTTCTTTAATAATATGTTGTTAAGACTCATTCATATGGCTTCATTGTCTCCATAAAGCAATCATTTTGATCACTGTCTAATATTCTGTTGTATGACTATATCATAGCTTATTCCTCTACTCTCTGATGGATATTGATCATTTCCAGGTTTTTCCTATTTTAATCAGAGCTGCTTTGAACAGTCTCATGCATTTCTTTTGGGTAGATGGTGGGAACAGTATTGCTAGGTCATAGGGTTTTGTGAATGTCAGCTCTAGGAGATACACCAAATTGTTTTCCAAAGAGGCTGCTCCAGTATCGTCTCTGACTAGTGGTTCCTGAGTGATCCTGAGGGACCACATCCGCTCAAGTCCAGCATATTGCCAGATTTAGGTGAGGCCCCAAATCACCAAATTGCTCTTGTGCTGTGTGACTCTAACCACTGGAGCTAGGACTTGTGGGTAGGAAGGGTTGGGGGAAGGGAGACTCAGACTCAGGGTGAAGAACAATGGTGTCATGGCACAGCTTGTCAGGGAAGGGTCTGCCAGGCTCCGGGATCAGTCCGAGCCTCATCCCTGGAGCATTCAAGCCAGGGCATGAGTACTCCTTGGAACCAATGGCAGAAGGGAGGCGGGTATCCTGTGGATGCTTGCACTGGGGAGTGTTAAAAGTGTGTATCAAACACTGACTCTACAAACATTTTTATGCTAAGTGAAATAAGCCAGGGGGTGAAAGACAAATACAGTATGATTTCACCTATGAGTGGCACCTAATCAACAAAACAAGCAAGCAAACGAAATATAACAATGAGACATGGAAATTAAGAACAAACTGACAGTAAACAGAGGGGCAGTGGGAGGGAATAATGGAGGGGGCAGGGTTTTCAGGAACATGTATAAAGGACACATGGACAAAGCCGAAGAGGTATAGGACCAAGGGTGGGAAGTGGGGATGGCTGGGGTAGGTGGGAGTGGTGAGGGGGAAATGGAGACAACTGTACTTGAATAATTACTTTTAAAAAGTTAAAAAATACATTTACTTCTGGGCTTTTGAATTGATACTTGAAATTACAAAAAGAAACTATTTTAAAACATTTTGATCTTTAATGCTTTTAAAATCAACCAAATAAACTTCCTTAAGCCCTTCAGTGGCATAGAGGTGAGATTAATTAACAGATTAGGACTCTCAAAAGATTTTTATGGTTTTTCATTCACACAAGTGTAATTCCCAACAGTAATATTTTCAGCTTTAATGGGATATCAAATATAATATTTTTAATCTAGCTATATTAGATATATGTATATAAGCCAAGCCTAGGGTTTCTCTATATAAATAATTTATATAATTTATATTTTATATATTTATAATTTATATTTTGTGCATATTATTTATATACTATTTATATTTATAGTATAACTATTAATCCCAGGCTTGGCTCTTTCTACAGCGCCTCTTGAGCATCTCAGTAATGAATAATTGGGAGGTTAGATGCACAGCCAGAAGCCGAAAACTAAGGGTATCTCTTTTCTAGCCGGATGCTTTGAAACAGTCACAAGCCTGGCATTGCATCTTAATTTTTCACTGTGGTGGTGAAGTGTATGGGTTTCCAGTTGCCTTGTATCTCTGCTGTCGGTGCTGATTTCTGGATTATGGTCTATTATAGGTATATAAAATTGAACCTGCAACAAGGAAACCCCCATTTCTTTCCATTTAAATATTCTGGCTTAAAAAAATAAAAAAGATGTTTACACTGACCTGGAAGAGGAAACAGCATGATCACGAAGGTGGTTTTCCCAGGGCAAGGCTGTTCATTGCACTGCAGGTGTGCTGACCCCTGCAATTTCTCCATGTGGGAGCCTTGAGTGCATAATTTGTGGTGGTGGAGGGAAAAGAGACACTGGAAATCCTGTGTGACAAAGATCTGCTGTCACGCATGGTAAGCTTAGCATTTCAGCCACATCCAAAGCTTTATGTCTTCATTAAAGAAGGTTTTAAGTGAAATAGAGAAAGAGGCATTTGGGAAAGGTTGGCTTCTAACTTGTTCGTGCAGCTCACATTGGCCAAGCTCTTTGAAGGGTATCAGAAAACTCCATCAGAAGTGAATGAATTTGTGAGTGACTGAGGGGATGTTACTACCAAGGGGTGCAGTTTTGTAACCAGAGGCAGAATGACAGTCTTGTAGAAAGAAGGGATTTTGAGTCATCCATCAGAGTGGTGAGTACCCTTGGAGTACAGATTTCACATTAGGCATTTGTCATCTGCCGGCACGTGGGTGGGTGCCAGGCACCTGGCTGAATGGTGCTGGATAGCTTGTGTAGCTGTGCCAAACATATGGTGACCTTTTGGAAAGAAGTTTGCGTGGTCAGCCTGCTCCACAGTGGTCACCGCTTGTGCAAATAGTTTGCCGTTTACCTGCTTTCCTGTGGAAAGTTTCCTGTTAGCAGGCCTGATGTCAAGGTGAGAGAGAGGCCCAGGAAGCACAGATCAAGCCAGAGTGCCATCGGCCACGCTTGGAGCCAAAGCTGGGCCCAGCGGCTCTGGTGGGCCTCTCCACCTTCCCTCATTTAATCTGGATTTATTGCATTTCCACCTGGTTATCATTCTTCTGAGCCTAGCAAAAGTAGGTGCTTAACAAGGGCGATGTGACTTAAAGAGTCACCAATCCCTCTCTCTTCTGGCCCCTAGAACCAGAGGAAAGGTGTTTCCCCTCTTCTCCACTCGCCTTTTGCCCTCTGTTTGGGCACTTCCTCTCTCTGCATCAGCACTGCTCTGCAGCCAGCTCACAGACCATGCAGGGACCTCTGTCCTTCCTCTGGGTATTTGCACTTTCTGATCCCTCTCAGTTTAACTGTCGCCTCCTCAGAGCAGTGTTCCCTGACCACAAGGTCTAACGTAGTTCTCTTTATTACGCTCTCTCACGGTAGTAACAGATTTGATTACTTGCTACTTGCCTGTCTTCTTGCCTAGAAAGCCTCCTACAGGGCACTAAGCCTTGTCTGGCTTGCTCCCCACTGCACAGTGCAATTCACTGTGCCAGCACATGGTGGACATAGTACTATTAGCTGAATAATTGAATGAGTTCTGCAGAGAAACAAGCCTTTGACGCATAGGGGACCTGTATTGTATAGCTCCCCAAACTGGTTCAGCTTCTCCAAATGGGTTTTATCTTGAGGGCCCAGTCATTGCTGCCAGGAACATGGTGTGAGAAGGAGTCTGAAGCCATGTTTATGGTGGCATATTTTTTATTGCGTTTTTCTGTGTTGGTTTAACTTCCCGCAGTGCCGACATTCCACCACCTTAAGGAATTGCTATCTTGCCTGGACCAGGCTTCTAAAGGTTCTCTAAAGTGCCTTTTAAAAATGAAGCCATAATGTATATGAAACAAACATTTAGAAGATTCAAACAATACCAGAAATTGGTCGTTTGCCTTTTCCCTTTCCTCATTCTGAGTACCACAGGTTGACATCACTCTAGGAATAAAGGACTACCCTCTCACTCCGGCACCAATATCCCAAACATGGGGGAACAGCCTACAGAATATGACTGGCTAGGAAAATTGGTTTTTGGATAAATGTTTCCTTCTCCCAAGTTTGGTGCATCACAGACCTTCCTTTCAGAAGGACTTTCATCTCATTTCTTGGTAAGCATGTTTTTAGAAACAGGAGACCCAAGGAAACCAAACTAGTAGAAATCTCTAGTCCCTGATGCTTCCCCAGTTTCTTACCCATTGAAAAACCAGGAAAGCTCAGATAGGATAGAGCCTGGGGCAGGTGCTGGTCATCAGCATTATTTACTGACAACAGAACCGAGATGTAATTGCCTTTCCAGAGGAGACACCCAGCGGGACCCTGACGCTGCCAGTGTGGGACATGATCTCTGTTTGTAGGTTCAGTGCTTTTTTTTCTCCCCATACTGCCTTATTAACCATGTTTTCTAAAATGTTAACTAAAAGAATGCTCCCAAGAATTTACAGAGTGGATTCATGAGTACTCTAGGAGCTACAGACTGTATTTCTAACCCCAACAAATATTGTTCCTAAGTAGCCATGTGATGGAAGTTCCTAGGAGACTTAGATGTTTCATCTGGAAAATGGGGATGAAATGAGTTGAGAGGAAAAGTGAAATTCAGTGGCATGTCTGACAGATGCTTTCAGAAATTCTACTTGGGTGTCAGACACAGGCAAGCAGTGAGGATACAAAGAAGGGTATTTCTGTGATTTGGTGATTTCTACCATGAACATGGGAGCTAGACAGGAGGCTTTTTTTTGCCAAATTAACTATTATTGAGGACTTATTATAATTTGAAGAGGAACGAACTACTGGGTGAATGCAACTGATTGCTCTGCCACAGGCCAAGCCGTTGCTCTCACGGGCTTTCTGGCTTCCCGTCTGAAATGCTAAGCCCAGCCACTAGGCAGGATCAGTCTCATCCCTTAGAAACACGTGGCTCACAAGAGTAAGCTCTGGAGAAAACCCTAGCAGTGGGGCATTCTCGGAATAGGTCAAGATTGCACTTCACTCTGTGCAGATAATTCTCAAATATAGTGATTCCCATGTTATCCCTCCAGGACACCCCCACCCATAGTCTGGTTTCCAAGTCCTGTTCCTTAACCCCCTGATGTCTTGTAAGGAAGTTCAGGATGGTGGCCAGCCAGGAGGCAGTGCAGCAGATCCAGGAGGCCCTTTCTCTTTAACCTTTCTCAGATTTCAGGTTCACCTCCATGATTGCTCCATTGGCAGGAAGTGACTCATTGGATGTTTTAATTGAAATCAGCTCTGCACAGGTCCAGAAGCCAGAGTTGTTCTTTTCTGAGTTGCTCCTAACAAGCTTCCCGAGGAAAGCCTACAAGTCCAATGAATTAAAGC
>PVKM010009126.1:0-37542 GCA_004027735.1 Carollia perspicillata | reverse complement strand
GGGGATTGCTGGAAGGAAGGTGGGTACTGGGTGGTGGGGGGGAAGGGGGAAAACTTGAGACAACTGTAATAGCATAATCAATAAAATATATATTTAAAATGCAAATGCATTTAACGAAAATAGTAGGTAAATTTAGTGTAGGTGCTTCTGACAAAAGTCATGATGGAAGCCGGGGAATCTCTGGGGACTGGAAAAGTGAGGTGGAGATGTTCGGATCAGGTAACAGTGGTTCTAGCTGTCACTGACAAGCAGACCTCTTCGGGTATTCCTTACCCTAAAGAGTTTGTTAGGGTGACCTCTAAGGTCTACCCCAGCACCATTATTCTATGATGTTATGTTCTCTTGTCAAATGTCATTATAAAGAACACTGTAAATCTCTGTAAGACAAAAATAAGCATTCTAAGCCTTGACATAAGATGTGCTCATTTATACTAGTCAGGAAAATTAGTGGATCTAATGTGGAATTTTTCTGTGGTTAAAATAAAAAAATATCTACTACTGGTCGATTTTGCTTAGTAACTTTAGTTTTTTTGCCCAGGGGAGGGATTTCAAGTACGTTTTGATTCTCTTCTCAATATGATAGCTCAGTAACGAAGAGTTTTACCTGCCATATTTCACATATCTTACATCATTCTAACTAGGGAGTAAGAAGCCTGGATGTCCATGATGCAGTCAGATAAAGGTTTAAGTAAAGCCAGTCTTAGAAGAAAAATGCACTTCTCCTAGATGGAGAAAAAGATAGATGAACACTAGCTTAAGATAAAGAGGTATTTTTAGAAACAGGTAGAGCCTGAAACTTCACGATAACTTAAAATACCTTGTCTGGTTTCTGGGTTTAACGTTTCACACTGGAATTAGAAGACGCGTTAAGCCGTTGCCCATTTTCTGGTGTAACAAAATTGGAACCCCAAATTACTGCTATGTGTCTCTATTAACCTCTTGAATTGGTTCCTTTCTCAATGGCCTGAGAATACAAGCTCAAGTGAAAATCTAACTGAGTGCCAAAAAGCATTCAATGTAGAAAATCTCTATGGAGTAGTATTTTCAGGGCCAGGTTTTGAGCTTTCTAACATAATCTCTATACTTTGAAAAGTGAACTACCTGTTTCCCATCCAAGTACTAAGCAGGCCCGACCCTGCTTAGCTTCCAAGATCAGACGAGATCGGGCACGTTCGGGGTGGTGTGGCCACAGACTAAACTGCCTATTTCTTGAATTGGAGTTGCTGGTCTCTTTTTGTTAGAAGATCCCCGGCCTCCCAGGGAAGAATGCCTTCCTACAGGTTACCTTTCATTTCTTCTGACCTCGCCTAACAGGAAATTAGATTAATCAACTAGATCGTGAGGTGAAGAGGGGGCAGTGATGCTGACGGCAGTGGTGGCGATGATAAACTCTGAAAATTTGAACTACGCATGTTGGAAATTATCTAAATAAAGACTAATGTGCTTTTATTGTCTATTTGGAATACTGATTACATCTCTTTAACCTATTTAGCTTAACAAACCAATGAAAAAACGCCAGCAAAACTGCTACAATCTATTTTTTGTGGAGATACATACCTCTGCTTGTTAAAAAATATAGAAAAGATGCCATGGGTGAAAAGTTTTACCTATGATCTCTGAAGGGGTATATTTATAGAGCATATCTAAACATACGATCCATAAATATAGAAAGTAGAATCCCAATGATTCCATTATTTGTTGCAATTTGAAAGGCCTCTTGAAAATGTGGCTTCCCAATTTCCTAGCTTTTTGAACTCTTCTGTTAAGAATATCTATAGACATGCACTCGTGATCTGTGATACAAATTTGATTTCCATCATCCTCAGTTACAGCAAGTCTCCAGCACTCCAGGAACGACCAGGCATGCCGTGTGGACACGCTCCGGACTTTGGGCCACTCACTGATGATTCAGTCTCCACAGAAGGGCAGCCAGTCTTTGCCTGGTCTTACTTACTGAAGATGCCCGGCCCCTGGGAGGATGTGGTTGGAGGACAGTGGGCAAACCTGAGCTGTTGTCCCTCTTGGGCTGAGTTGATGGTGGAGAAAGGGTGGGTTTTGACACTCCGTGCAGGCTGGGGATTCTGGCTCCTTTTTCCGAGTTCAGTCTTGAGGTGCTTCTCTCTCCCTGATTACTGACTGCTGCAGCGGAGGAGGTTAGGCTGCCCTGGCTGGGGAAACACGGTGACAATGGTAAACTTCCACTGTGCTTCCTGAGCTCCAGGAGCTGTTCTCTGGCTTGACTCAAAGCCTCTGTCAATTCAAAGCGTTCTTCACACTCTCTGCGCACTGTTTCCTGAAGAAAAGTGTTCTGAAATGAGAAAAGGGGTGGGGGAAGCACCCCTAGCTTTAACAGTGGATAGTTCTTGGCAACATAAATTGAGAACTGAACTGGAAATCAGAGGTCTGTGTTCTTTGACTTTGTGGCTACTCTACCACATGGGACAGAAAAGTCAAAAACACAAATGATTTGTAAAACTGAAGAGGACAAGAGAACATTTGATTCAACCTTTGCAGTTTGCAGACAAGGAACCAAGAGCCAAGGTCACTCAGATGGTAGTCGTGGGGTTGGGACTGGAACCCGGAACTTCTAGCATCTGCTTCAGTGGGGTTTCAACTTCTCTATGCCTGCGTCTCAGACACTGTGTCCCACATATGTGATGCCTAAGAGTTAATATCTATAGTGTCACCGAATATCTTATTTTACAATGAGGGTAAGCTGCAATACATAAGACAAACAGGTAAAAGTGTTGAATTTTAAGATTGAGAGAATAAAATATATCAGCTATGGCATTTAAACAATAAAATCAGTTACTTTGTATGATGCCTTCTCAATAGAACTTCAATATATTCATCATTTTCTATTCTGTAAGACATACATCAAAATAAAGAATAGCATTTCCTGCCTTTAACTCCATCCAGCGATCATTTATCAAGTTACTAGAAGCTACAGTGGATGCAGTTCCTGTCCTCAAGAAGTTTGAAGCCTCATAATTGTAAGCAGAGTTGCTTTTTATGTCCCCGAGAGAATGTGGAGCCGAGGGTGGGAGCTAAGGGGTTTAAGTCAAGGAAGAACTTTTTAATAGCTTGAGATCTCCAGAGGATGCTCTGAAAGGCTGCATATCACTTGACTGGGAAGTAACAGAGTAAATTTAAGTTTCAAATGTGTGACTGGACTAGAGATCGTCAAGGCCCCTTCACATTCTGAGATTACATTTCTAGCTGAAGAGTTACCCATCTTTCATGTAGGCAATTCATCAAAATTACTTCAAGGTCCATGGTAAGAATTAGGTCTTGGATCTGCCTAATGTCCTGAGTTATGTCTGTGGGTGCTCAAAAATGAGTCTGAAAAGTAATGATTCAAAGCGGTATCTAAATAAGTAAACACAGTTAAAATGATGGAGCATGAGTATCTTTGCATAAAAATGAACTTCCGTCAGGTTAGCTTGTTTGTAAAAACAGCTAAGACACGCCCAAGTCTAACTCTCAAGTGGAAAGCATCCTCCAAAGGGTTCACTGAGTAATCTTCTGTCAGTGGAACTAAAAAACAAAGCATCAGGGAAAGTAACACCTTCCTGTGTTTGAGTTTCTTGTGATTATGGTCAGAACTCCCTTCAATTCCAAATTTAGTAATCGACACTGAGGAACGTGGAAGAATTCCAGATGAACAGTCGCACAGTCATTTTCTATCGAATCAGTGGCATGATGACATGCAAAGCCACATTGTTTACATACAGTATTAACATACGTAGATGATTCATATCCACGTATTTTTTAAAAATCATGAGGGTTAATCACTTGCTTGTAGTTAATTTCTTTTTATTCTTTTTTTTTTTTGAGAAACAAGAGACCAAGGATTGTGTTTGTGGCTTTATCATCTGCATCTCATTAACTCTAACGGAAACACTTGTTTAAAAAGCAAGGGAAGCAGGGTTAGAGAGGAAGATCAATAAGCTGCTACACTGGGTGTCCTCTCATTCCCTGCTGCCAACAACTACATTTGAGGAAGAAAGACAATCAAGCTCAGACTGGTTATGTAACTTGCCTCAAGTAACCCAGCTCTAAAGGTTCTGCCTGCTTCCAAGCTGCCTATGCCTAAATTAATTGCCAAATTAATTATATTAAGCGTACTTGAGCCATTTTGATCCAGGACACTGAAGCAATAAAAAACACTAAGACATTTAATTTGGTTTTGCCTAAGTTTTCTAAACTTAATATAAACTTTCTTTTAAAAGGAAAAAATATTAATGCATTGTTGTTTCCTGTCTACTAGGAGAGTAAGCTGCCAAAATGTGAAGTGATTAGATTTACAAGGGATTCAATAAATTATTATAACCTTGATTAAGAAAGCTATGAGAGACTTCCGGCCAAGATGGAGGCATAGGTAGATATACTTTGCTTCCTCGCATAACAAAAACAAGGACAACAAATTTAAAAACAAAAAACAACCAGAACCTCCAGAAAACTGAACTGTATGGAAGTCTAACAACCATGGACTTAAATAAGAAACTCATCTAAACCAGTAGGAGGGGTGGAGACGAGCAGTGGGGCAGATAGGATTCGAGGCAAGGCAGCAGCAGGAGGACCAGGGTGGGTGAGGCAGCAGCTGGCAGAGCAGATGGTCCCACATTTGCATGTGGATAAACAGGAGGAGCAACTAAGGAGCAAGACAGACCACGCAACATAGGGTTCCAGCATGGGGAAATAAAGCCTAAAAGTCTCTGACTGAAAAAACATGTGGGGATTGAGGCAGGGGGAGAAACTCCCAGACTCACAGGAGAGTTTGTTGGAGTGCTCTACAGCATCCTAGAATATACACAAACCCATCCACCTGGGAATCAGCACCAGAAGGGCCCAATTTGCTTGTGGATAGCAGAGGAAGTGACTAAAAGCCAGCTAAGCGCTCAGCAAGCAGCACTGTTCCCTCTCTAACCCCTTCCCCACATACAGCACCACAACGCAGCAATGTGTGGTCACCCTGCCCTGGCAAAAAGCTAAGGCTCCACCCCTTACTATGTAACAGGTGCACTGAGACAAAAAAAAATATGGCCCAAATGAAAAAACAGATCAAAGCTCCAAAAAAAGTACAACTAAGCCACGAAGACATTGCATCATATCAGATGCAGAGTTCAAAACACTGGCAATCAGGATGTTCACAGAATTGGTTGAGTATTGTTGTAAAATAGAGGAAAAAGTGAAAGCTATAAAAAGTGAAATAAAAGAAAATGTACAGGACACCAACAGTGACAGAAGGAAAAAATAAATGTTCAACTAGAACAGAATGAAGAAACAAGAATTCAAAAAAATGAGGAGAGGTTTAGGGACCTCCAGAACAACTTTAAGTACTCCAACATCCCAATCATAGGGTGCCAGAAGGAGAAGAAGAGCAAGAAATGGAAAACTTATTTGAAAAAATAATGAAGGAAAACTTCCCTAATTTGGCAAAGGAAATAGACATACAAGTCCAGGAAGCACAGAGTCCCAAACAAGTTGAACCCAAAGAGGACCACACCAAGACACATCATAATTACATTACACAAGATTAAAGGTAGGGAGAGAATCTTAAAAGCAGCTAGAGAAAAGGAGACACTTACCTACAAAGAAGTTCCCAGGAGACTATCAGCTGATTTCTCAAAAGAAACCTTGCAGGCAAGAAGGGGCTGGGAAGAAGTATTCCAAGTCATGAAAGGCAAGGACCTACATCCAAGATGACTTTATCCAGCAAAGCTTTCACTTAGAAAGGAAGGGCAAATAAAGTGGTTCCCAGACTTTAGTTAAAGTTAAAGGAGTTCATCATCACTAAGCCCTTATTATATGAAATGTTAAAGGGACTTATCTAAGAAAAAGAAGAAGATCAAAATACGAACAGTAAAATAACAAACTCACAACTATCAACAACCCACCCTAAAAACGCAAAAAACAAAAATGAGCTAAGCAAACAACTAGAACAGGAACAGAATCACAGAAATGGAGATCACATGGAGGGTTATCAGTGGGGAGAGGGAGGGGGAGAATGGGGGAAAAGGTACAAGGAATAAGAAGCATAAAAAGTAGATACAAAATAGACAGGGGGAGGTTAAAAATAGTATGGGAAATGAAGAAGGCATAAAATTTATATGTATGAACCATGGACATGAAGGTGGGGGAATGATGGTGGGAGGATGAGTACAGGGCAGAAGGGAATAAAGGGAAGAAAAAATAGGACAACTGTAATAGCACAATCAATAAAATATATTTAAAAAATAAAGCTATGAGAAAGAGTTAACAAACGGTCTAGTCAAAGAACATGTATAAAGGACCCGTGGACACAGACAAACGGGTGGGGATTGACTGAGGAAATGGGGTTGGGTTGGGAAGGGCAGGGGAGTGCAACGGGGGAAATATTAGGACAACTGTAACCCAACAACAATTTAAAAAAGAAAAAAATTGAGTTAAAGATGGCGGCCCACTTGCTTTTGCCCCCAACTTGGACACTTGGCTGATCATCTGAAAAATAAACTGAACATTCAACAGAATCTTAGCTGATTTGAAGTTTGGAAGCTAAGGAGTACAGAAGATGCTTTGCAACAGGTAGTAAGATCTTTTAGGTTGAAGGGGAAATACCCCATGCATGGTGCCTGCAGCGTGGAGAGCCTGGTCAGGGATTGAAGCTTTGCACTTCCTTCCCTCACAGGGCAGGGAACCCTGGACCTGGGCTGAGAGTGACTTGGGTACACAAAGTCGAGTAGATCCAGGCTACACACACACAGTGAGCAGCACACACATAGCTGTAGCAGCAAATGCCAATCAGGAGAGTACCAGAGAGAGGGAGGGATTCTATCTGCACCTGAGTCAGGCAGAGACAGGCCATGGCCAGCTATGACTGTCGGAGACTCTTAGCTTTTTGGGGAGATGCTGTATATGGAAAACTGGACAATAACTCAGTGCTGCAGCAAGAGTGCCCATGGGGACTTTTTTCAAAAGGGGAGGTGAGGCATGCTGGGCAGGAACTGCATGCACAGCTGCCCTGCCAGCCAGGGAAGAGGATGGAGGGCGCAGTTTGTTCCCACTCAGTGCAGCTGGGCAGAGACATCAGAAAGATGCACAACAAAGAGACTTCTCAGCTCCACCCTGGCACAGCTGGCAGGGCAGAGGTTGTGTAGAGTAGAAAGTTCAGGACTCTGTCTGCTTTGAGGGCAGTGGGCTGGGAACTAAAGGGTGGGAGTTAAGCACCTGAGGTTATTTATAGCCAGACAGAGCCCCCTACCCCGGCGGAGATGAAACCTCTGGGAAGGGAAGGTTGCACCCAGCCCCTACCTCCTGCAGGATCCAAAGCACCATCGATGGGAAAGATCGGCAAAACAGGCAGGTCAGGATCGAGAACTCCCTGCAGGGTGCATACCCACAAGAGACAGACAGAAAGAAGAATGCCTAAAGGACCCATTTGAACTTCCCTAAGGGAGAAAAAATACACTGGTTCCTAGAGTCCTATTTCACTGAGGCCAGCAAAGCAGGGAGATCAGAAATCAGTGCAGGAAGAGGGAATCAGAGCCCCGCCCAGCCTCAGCTCCCACACAGAGCCGACATGAACACCAAGCAGGAAAGAGCTCTTACACAGATTGGCCCCTCCCTCAAAATGGCAGCTGATTGATCAGAAGTTATATATTCTTGGAAATAAGCTGGGACAGACCAAGATGGGTGGTGTAAGAACAGGGGGAACACAACCACAATTTCCCCAGAAGACTGAACAGTGCTTCCCAGGGGATCCTCAGGGGTCCCACCCTCCCAATCGCAACAGAAGCTCCCTCTAGAGGCAGGTAAAGGTGGTACAGGAGTTGCTGCTGGAAGATGGATGACCCAACCTGGGACCTTGACTGATAAAAACCAGAGGTAGGTCCAGAAGAGAAGTCAGAAGGCAAACACAAAACTGCTGAGACAAATCACCTCATTCTTCTTCAGAATTTGCATTTTTTCTTCGTTTCACATAGCCTTTTAATATTTCTTCTTTTGCTTCCATCATATTCTAACTAATTCACTATTCTTTGTCCTTTATTTTTTATGCTTTTTATTAGATTTTATATTATTATTTTAATATTTTATTTTATTTTTTTTTAGAGAGAGGAGAAGGGAGGGAGAAAGAGAGGGAGCGAAACATGAATGTGTGGTTACCTCTCACGGTGACCCCCACTGGGGACCTGGCCCGCAACCCAGGCACGTGCCCTGACTGGGAATCAAACTGGCGACCCTTTGGTCCACAGCCTGCACTCAATCCACTGAGCTACAGCAGTCAGGGCTTATTTTTTATTTTATTGTTATTTCAAATCTCACATTGTGCCCTTCTCCTGTCTTACTCCATTCTGCCTTCTTCTTGTCCTTTCTCATTTACATTGTAAATTTTATTTCCCCCCACACTACTCCTGGTTCCTATTCCTTACTTTTACTATTTCTCTCCCCTCTATCCTCTTCAAAGCATTATTCCTTCCTGCAGTCAGCTCATATTCCTTTGTCCCTTCTTATAATAAATATTCTTATTTCCTTTCCACTTTTATAAATCATGGCTTGTTTGGTGTGGATATTAGTTATTGCTATTCTTCTTCAACTGTATTTGTACTTGTTCACTATTTCTTCAACTTCAAATCTCATAGGTTACTCTCCCCTGTTTCACTCCATTTCACCTTCTTCTTGCTATTACCTATTTGAGTTTGGAATTTTATTTTTTTCCCTTTCTGACCTGGATTCTATTCCTTACTTTTATTATTTTTCCTCCCCCTATCCTCTTAAAGTCGTTTCTCTTTACTGTAGACATCTCATGTTTTCTTTTCCCTTTTGTATAATATCCTTTTTCTCCTTCCACTTTTATTCATCTTTGCTCAGCTGCCATTTTTATTGACCCTGCTGTGGTTTTGGTCCCTCTGGTTCGCTACCTTTTTAATTTTATTTCAAACCATATGTTATACTCTTCCCTTTTCTTACACCATTTTGCCATCATCCTTCCCTGTTTTACTTACATTTTAAATATTTTTTATCCCTCTCTTTGCCTCATTTTTATTCCTTACTCTTATTATTTCTCCTCCTCCTTCCTACTCAAAATCATTTTTATCTCCTTTAGTCATCTCATGTTCCCTTTTTCCAATCTTGTAATATTCTTAATCTCTCTCCATCTTTATTAATCTTTGCTCAATTGCTGTTAATATTGCTGATGTCGTAGGGGGATATTTTTGCTTGCATGGGTTTGGTTTTCTGGGTAGTGCAGAAAACCAAACCCATGGTTCACAGCCTGCACTCAATCCACTGAGCTATACCAGCCAGGGTTTATTTTTTATTTTATTGTCACTTCAAATCTCACATTGCACCCTTCTCCTTTGTTAACCAGCACCTATACTGAAATTTACTAAAATTAAATTCAGATCTCAAAGGAAAGAACTAGTGCTCTACAGAAAACATGCATAAAGCAAGTCACTTAAAAGCTATTTCAGGCAAGTGACACTCCACAAAAGGAGGAAGTAAAAAGGTGATATGAACCCAAAGATGTCCCCATAGTAGGTATAATGAAAGTAAAGTGCCCGCCAATTCCACATTGAACTTTGGAAGGCGTGCTGACCATCTTGGTCTGGGGCCACTGCTCTGGAGCTCATCCTTCTTGAAGGCTATTAGCTCCCAGAAAACAAGTATGAATTCTCTTTCTTAAATTATTTCCCAAACCAGAAGTACCTTGGAACTGAAAGCGGGGTCCAAAGTTAGGACTTTTATTTTTGTCTGATCTGCAAAGACTATGAAAACTCAGGTGAATCCCACAACACCTGCATGTCCTCTGCCACCATTATCTCCTCCTTTAAAATTGAGATTATAATTCAGTTTTGCTCAAGAAGCAGTTCAAATATTATCATTTATTCAATCATGGAGTAAAAGAATGGAAATAGAACACATCAAGTGTAGGGGATTGCTATTTCAGGAGTGGAGGGTGTGTGACAGGCATGACCAGAACACTCATGGGTATGGCCAGAATCAGTAAGACAGATTAGTGGAAAATTCCATCATATGTGGAAAAGAATCATTCACTCGTGGCTAGATTGCATTCAGCAATTTAAGCAAAATGTTTGTCTTTTTTAGTTGTCTTTTTGGAAGGTTGTATTGTCGCAGAATTTTAATGTATTTTTATTGAACAACATGGGAAAATGTGTAAAATGAAGTATGCTCAGTAAGCTTGAAAATCATGGACAAGCACGAGAATAATCAGTGAAGCCATAGTATTCTAAATGTTTTAGTCCAAGTTATCACTGGCCATATTTTAGTATGGTAAAATAGTATCACTGGATTGCAATGAAACCAAGTCAAGAAGAAAAGGGAGGCATGAGGCAGGTGAACAAGGAGCAGTAGGGTTTCCCAGGGGGAGTGGGCAGTGAGTGCAAACGCCTGGCAGTGAGAGAGGGAGAGGCACATCTAGAGACGACACATGGCTTAGAGTGACTCAAGTGCAGAGTACACAAGGGGAGGTGAGAACGGGGTTGAGGCAGGGAGGAGTGAGCAGGGTCAGATCAAGGATGGCTTTGGTAACATGCTAACACTAGAGTTTTAACTTAATTTTGAGGGTCATATGGAGTCATCGAAAGGTTGATTTTGAGCAGAGGGCTGGTGTGGGCCAATTTAGATGCTTTTGCCAGCTCTGTGGAAAATGGCATTGCCTGGGGCAAGATGGAAGGAAGGGAGGACAGTAAGAGGCCAGAATTTTTAGGGGGAAGGTTTCTATCCTGAGTGGCCCTTGGTTAGGCTGATCAAGGGGAGGGAGAACTAGTGTCCCTGGGTCCTTAAGCTGTGCGGACTGGTGGAGAGCATTCTCAATATGTATGTCTACATTTTCAGATGAAGGTTACTTTGAGTGGGCTTAAAAATATGGCTCAATTATACTCCCACTGGGTAAGTAAATGTCAAAATAAAAATATAAACTGGCTTACCATCTGTTTGAAATTTTTAATATGGCCAATTTTCTCCACTCTTTAAAATGTAAGGGTGGTTTATTTTTATGTTTGTTTTCATTTTCAGCCTTAGAGACAGCTGGATTGCTTTCAACAGTGGAAGAAGCAAGAGAAGGCATTGCTGGGTAACTTGACTATTCTGAAGGTGAGAATCTTGTTTGTGATGGAAATCAGCTATACTTGGCATAACCTGGGGGGAATATACTAGGAGAGCAAGTCCTCAGGAAAGAATAAGCACAGATGGGTGTCTCTGTGCTGTATACCCAGAGAGGTCTCGACCAGTCAGATTACGGTTTCCACCACCCCGAACTAGATGTACTCGAGGGTGACAGGATGGTCAGCCAGCTGGGTGGGGAGCTGCAGCTGGAGGATACTCTGTGGAAAAGGTGTGGAAACCAGAAGGATGAGTCGGAGTTAGCAAAGGATGTGTCCAAACTTCCACTTAAAGCCTTTGCTCAACCAATCTGATCAGCCCAAAACACTGTAGAAAAATAGTGGAAATTGCCCTTGGAAGGCATAAACAGAATCTGAATAGATTTCCAGGAAAGAAGTACAAAGGGTGTCAAACAACTTTTTCTTAAAACTGTGTTTATATGCTTGTGAACACAAAGAACACTGTGAAACAACTACAGCAGACATGCCGAGACAGAGGTAGGAACAGGGAAATCATCCGTGGGTTGAGCTCTCTCAAGAGCAGACTTTTGGAATGGGGAGGAGGAGCCCATGAAGACATGGTGTTCATGATTTACCTTCCTAAGTCAATAATCTAACACTCATTAAGATTTAATTAGTACTAATGAAACAAAAAAAAAAACACCATTTCACCATGCTTTTTCTCCTTCTGTCAATTTTCTGGCATCTGTGCTGTGTCAGGACAGACTGTCTCCAATATGTAAAAGACCGTCTTGCCTGGATCTCTCTCTCTGGCTGGAGACTCTGTCTGAGCCTCATACCCCAAGGCTAAGGTTCTCAGATCGTCATGTCAGTTCAACCATCCCCCTTGCTAACCAACCCTAGGAATTGTTCCTGCTCCCTAAAAGTTTCCCTGATATCCCCTTGCTCCCTATGGAGCCAGAGATTAGAGAATCTCCATTTTCCCATACTCTTTGGAGAAGACTCAGATTCCAATTTTCTTTGGTCCCAAAATTGAGAACCACTAATTTGTTAATTTACTAACTGCTGCTTTGGTTTCTCAGAAACGGAATTACCAGAGAAATGTATGCCATTTTCTCCATATCAATTAAGCATGCAAATGCAGTAAGTGCATAGCCTAAAACTAAGCAAATCCCTCTCGCAAAAAAAGCTATTTGTGTTTGCAATTGCCATGAATTTCTGAAATTTAATCTCAGCATTTACATAAGTTCATCCTTTCTAGGTTTGGAAACTTTCCTACATAATTGCATTTTCCTTCTTTTTTAAAAGAATAGATTTTACATTTCAAAACTATTCAAAAACCCCAAGCAGTTTTAAAGTCATCCATGACCCCCGCACTTTGGAAAGTGTGTAAGAAGTGAAACCCGACAGTGGTGCCCACTGTGCATAGCTGGGGAAGCTCCTCCCTCACTTTTTCCTGTCACCTCTTTGTGTCTGAAACACATGCACTCTCTTTTTTTGATTTTTAAACAAGAACAGAGCCAAGATGTCAAGAGATGGTCAGGTGAACCAACAAAACCAGCTGCTGGGAAGAAAGCAAATGCATATCTACAATCCACTGGCCATGATTTTGACATCCGAAAAGCTCTGCAAAGAAACATTTGTGTAACTCATAACATTTGGTACTGTTGATAAAATCTCACTGGACTGATAATCTTTCTTTATTTCACTTAGTGGGGCCACCCCTACGCTTCGTTCAAAAATACTAATGCAGCTGCCTGGAAGGGGCTGCCCTACATCTCTGGGGCATATGCGCTTTACTAACTTTCTAAAATTCAATAAAATTTGAATGGTAAAACCTATCTCAAGCCAAAGTTTTTGTAGAAAGGATTGTGTCCCTGTATAAGTCTCATGCTCCCTTTTAAAAAGACTTTCTTTCTCTAGGGTCCTTGCTGGTATTCTCCTCCAGGTTTCCTCCTACCTCGATGGGTGTTCCTTCTCTGTCACCATTGCTGGCTTCTCCTTCTCTCAGCCTCGAAAAGTTGGAATGCCTGTTCTCAACTCTTTTCTCTATTGTCTCATTCCCTGGGTGATCTCATTCAGTCCCAAGGCTTAAATATCAGCTACACATGGATGTCTCCAAAATCAATGTCTCCACTAAGCCTTCCCCTACCCATTCAACACCTAAATTTGGACATGTAATAGGCATATTAACATTAACATGTTCCCAATCAAATTCTTGATATTCTCCCCACTTCTATTCCTTTACTAGTGTTTCCCGTTTCAGTAAATGGCAGCGTGACTCAGTTTCTGAGATTCCAAACTTTGGAGTTATCCTTGACTCCTCTACGCTTTTCCCTCATCCAACCCATCAGCAATTTCCGTCTCTACCTTGAAAATGTATCCCAAATCTGGCCACTCTCTCCTGCTTCACACCACTATGACCATCAGTGTTTTTCTAGACCTTTTTAAGAGTCTTGTAATAGGTCTCCTTATCTTCATTTTTGCCCTCCCTCAACCCATTTTCCACACAGCAATCAGCTATACTCTAAAAATAAGTTAGATCATGTCACTCCCTCGTTCAAAATTCCCGAGTGGCTTTTTATCACACTTAGAGAACAATACAAAACCCTTACCACAGCCTACAAAGACTCCCGTGAACTGACCCCTCCAACTTTGCTTTCTCCATCTGTCCTTGCTCACTAAGCTCCAGCAACACCTCCTAACTTTTGTATGGTTTCTCCAAGGATCCCAGGATGTTCCCTGCCACAGGGCCTTTGCACCTCCTATTCCCTCTGCCAGGAATGTTCTTTCTCTCACTTCAGTTCTGCTTGAGTATTACCCCCTTAAAGAGTCCTCTGGCCACACCATGTAATATAGCATCTCTCCCTCTGAAAGTATCCATTTGTCCTGCTTTATTCACCTTGTGGGCATCTATTTAAAACCTGTTTGCATGTTAAATGAATGCATATACACATGCAATAGGTGCACAGATACACAAGTAGCTTGTCTCTGGGATTTTGTGGGTTCATGGAGAAAGTACCCTTTTATTCAGACTCGAAGAATAAACAGAAGTATGCCAGGCACATGTTATTAAAGTTTAAGCTAGAGTCTGCTTTGTCTTTATTCTTTTATTTCTCATAATCTTAAAAAGATCTCAAAGTTTGTAGCTTGTTGTTTGTTTTTACTTACAATTCCAGGTTTTTCTTTTTTAACCTCGCTCTTTATCCTTTTCTTTGCCACCCTCTCTATTGGGTTTTCATTGTATAACTTACTCCTTTCCATTATTTTATTTAAAATTTTATTTATTTTTAGAGAGAGGGGAAAGGAAGGAGAAAGAGAGGGAGAGGAAAATCAATGTGTGGTTGCCTCTTGCATGCCCCCTAACTAGGGACCTGGCCTGCAACCCAGGCATGTGCCCTGACTGGGAATCGAACTGGTGACCCTTTGGTTCACAGGCCTGAGCTCAATCCACTGAGCTACACCAGCCAGGGCTCCTTTACATTAATTTAAATTATTTCTTAAAATTAAAGTAATATAGTAAACATACTTAAAGTTAAAACAATGCTATCAACTTATCATAAAAAAAAGTACTCCTTCACGCCTCCAATCCTGCTTCCCAGAAACAACCATTTTCAGGTTTTTAAGCTGTGTCTTCTAATATTTTTCTCTGAATTCCTAAATAACATCATGTCATAGCTACCTCATGATTTTTAATGTTGAAGCCATTACCTACTGACTTCATAGAACAGAAGATGAGGATTTAGCTTCCTACTGAAACTCCCAGCAGATGTTTCTCCTTCCTCATGAGATGTTTTTCCTGCCCCATTATATTTCTATCACACTTTTTAGTTAAATGTATGCATATATTTTTCTTTCTATGATTATATATACAAATATTATGCACACCTGGGCTGTGTAGTGTACTGTGATTACGTTTTCTATCTTGCTTAGATCCTTCCAGAGTTAATTATTGTCTCATTATTTAGCTGCTTAGCTGTCTAGGTATCGATTACTAATTTTTCACCAATACCACTAACAGAAGCTTTGAATATGTGTTTAACATGTCCAAGCACTCCCTCTAATCTATCAGCCTCTCTTTGTTCTTGGTGATATACTTCTTTTTAAAAAATACTTTATTGTTCATGCTATTATAGTTGTCCCCATTTTTCCTCCTTTGCACCCCTCCACCCAGCCCAACTGCCACTCCCACAGTCAACCCCCACTCTGTTGTCCGTGATAGGTCATTCATACATGTTCTTTGACTAGTCCCTTCACCTTCTTTCAGCTAGTCCTCACCTCCTTCCTCCTCTCATGCAGATGTCAGTCTGTTCCATATTTCTGTGCCTCTGGTCCTATTTTGCTTGTTAGTTTATTTTGTTCATTAGATTCCGGTTATAAGTGAGATTGTATGGTATTTGTCTTTTACTAACTGGCTTATTTCATTTAGCATAATAGTCTCCAGTTCCATCCATGCTGTTGCAAAAGGTAAGAATTCCTTCCTTTTTAGTATCTGGTAATTCAGTATTTAGTAATTTAGCTTAGTACTCCGTTGTGTGAATGTACCACAGGTTTTTTTAGCCACTCATCTACTGATGCACACAGTAGATGATGCACACAGTAGGCTGTTTCCACACCTTGGCTATCGAAGATAATGCTGCTATGAATATAGGGGTGCGTAGATTCTTCTGAACTGGTGTTTCAGAGATTCTTAGGAGAAATTCCCAGAAGTAGGATCACTGGGTCTAAAGGCAGCTTCATTTTTAATTTTTTGAGGAAACTCCATACTATATTCTACAGTGGCTGCACCAGTCTGCATCCTCACTAACAGTGCATTAGGGTTCCCTTTTCTCCACATTCTCACCAGCATTTGTTGTTTGTTGATTTATTAATGATGGCCATTCTGACAGATGTGAAGTGATATCTCATTGTGGTTTGAATGTGCATCTCTCTCATGGCTAGTGATGTTGAGCATCTTTTCATATGTCTATGGGCCATCTATATGTCCTCCTTGGAGAAGTGTCTACTCAGGTCCTTTGCCCATTTTTTAATTGGATTGTTTTTCTTCCTGGTGTCGAGTCATATAAGTTCTTTATATATTTTGGAAATTAAACTCTTGTCTGATATACCATTGGCAAATATGTTCTCCCATATAGTGGGTTCCCTTTTCATTTTGATGATGGTTTCTTTAGCTGTGCAGAAGACTTTGAATTTGATGTAGTCCCATTTGTTTTTTTCCTTTATTTCCCTTGCCCTAGGAGATACATCCACAAAAACAATGTTATGCAAGATATCTGAAATTTTACTGCCTATGTTTTCCTCTAGGACTTTTATGATATTGGGACTTATATTTAAATCATTTATCTGTTTTGAGTTTATTCTGGCGTATATTGTAAGTTGGTGGTCTGGTTTAATTTTTTTTTGCATGCACCAGTCCAGTTCTCCCAACACCATTTATTGAAGAGACTGTTTTTACTCCATTGACCACAAAGGTATGGGTTTATTTCTGGGTTCTCTATTCTTTTCCATTAATCTACGTGTCTGTTGTTATACCAGTACCAGAATGTTTAGATTACAGTGGCCTTATAGTATAGTTTGAAATTAGGTACTGTGATCCATCCAAATGTGTTCTTCTTTCTCAAGATTGCCAAAGCTATTCAGGGTCTTTTTTGGTTCCTTATAAATTTTTGGAATATTTGTGCTAGATCTGTGAACCATGTCATTGGCATTTTAATAGAAATTGTGTTGAATCTAAAGATTGGTTTGGGTTGTATGGACATTTTAATGATGTTAATTCTTCCAATTCATGAATATGCTATATACTTTCACTTGTTTGTATTTTCCTCTGTTTCTTTCTTCAGTGTCCTATACTTTTCCAAATACAGGTCCTTTACCCCCTCGGTTAAATTTAATCCTAGGTACCTTATTTTTCATTGTAATAGTAAATGGCATCATTTTCTTAGTTTCTCTTTCTGATAGTTCATTATTGGTGTATAAAAATGTCATTGATTTCTAAGTATTGATTTTGTATCCCACTACTTTGCTAAATTCTACTCATTAGGTCTAGTAGTTTTTTGGTGGAGTCTATAGGGTTTTCTATGTACAATATCCTGTTATCTTCAAATAATGAGTTTTACTTTCTCCTTTCTAATTTGGATACCTTCATTTCTTCTTTTTGTCTGACTGCTGTGGCTAGGACCTCCAGTATTATGCTGAATAAGAGTGGTGAAAGCAGACATCCCTGTCTTGTTCCTGGATCAAAAGGGAAACACTTTTAGTTTTTGCCCATTAAGTATAATGTTGGCTGTAGATTTTTTTGTATATAGCCTTCATTATGTTGAAGTATGATCCCTCAATTCCCCCTTTGCTGAGAGTTTTTGTCATAAATGGGTACTTGATTTTACCAAATGCTTTTTCTGCATCTATTAATATGATTATACGATTTTTATCTTTCATTTTGTTTATCTGACATATCACATTTATTGTTTTGTGAATATTGTACCAGTCTTGCTTCCCTTAGATAAATCTCACTTGATCACGATGTATGATCTTTTTAATGTATTGCTGAATCCGGTTAGCTAATATTTTGTTGAGGATTTTAGCATCTATGTTCATCGGGGGTATTGGCCTATAATTTTCTTTCTTTGCTGTGTCTTTATCTGCTTTTGGAATTAGGATTATACTGGCCTCATAAAAAGAGCTTGGAAGTCTTCCCTTTTCTTGAATTTCTGGGACTATATTGAGAAGGATACATATTGGTTCTTCTTTGAATGATCGATAAGATTTGCCTATGAAATCATCTGGTCCAGGACTTTGTTTGCTGGGAGTTTTTTGATTAGTGCTTCAATTTCACTGGTTGTTATTGGTCTATTCAGGTTTTCTGCTTCTTCCTGATTCAGTTTTGGAAGATCCTATGTTTCTAGAAATTTATTCATTTTGCCTAGGTTATACAATATCTTGGCATATAGCTGTTCATAGTATTTCCTTACAATCCTTTGTATTTCTGTGGTATCGGTTGTTACTTTCCTTTTTCATTTTTTATTTATTTGGGTCCTCTTTTTTTTTTCTTCTTGATGAGTCTGGTTAAAGTTTCATCAATTTTGTTTATCTTTTCAAAGAACCTGCTCCTGGATTCATTGATCTTTGGATTTCTTTTAGTCTTTATGCCATTTATTTCTACTCCGATCTTGATTATTTCCTTCCTTCTACTCTGGGCTTTATTTGCTATTTTCCTAATTCTTTTAGGTGTAGGGTTAGATTGTTTATTTGAGATTTTTCTGTCCTCTTGATGTAGACCTGTAATTCTCTGAACTTCCCTCTTGGGACTGTTTTGGCTGTGTCCTGCAGGTTTTGGGTTGTTGTGTGTTCATTTTCTTTTGTTTACAGGTACTTTTTGCTTTCTTCCTTGATACTGTTGATAACTCGTTCACTATTTAACAACATGCTATTTAGCCTCCATATATTTAAATGTTTTTGAGATTTTTATTGAGGACAATTTCTAGTTTCATGACATTGCGATCTGCGAAAATGCTTGATATGATTTCAATTTTCTTGAATCTGTTAAAGCTTGTTTTTCTCCTAACATGTGGTCTATCTTTGAAAATGATCCATATGCACTTGAGAAGAATGTGTATTCTGCTGCTTCAGGATAAAATGTTCTTAAATATCAGTTAAATCTATTTGATGTTGTGTGTTGTTTATGGTTGCTGTTTCCTTGTTGGTTTTTTGTCCGATCTATCCATTGGTGACAGCGGAGTGTTAAATTCCCTACAATGACTGTATTGCTGTTGTTCTCTTCCTTCAAGTCCACCAAGATTTTCTTTATATATTGAAGTGCTCCTATATTTGGTGCACGTATGTTCACAAGAGTTCTATCCTCTTATTGGATAGTTCCCTTTAGTAACCTGTAGTGACCTTCTTTGTCTCTTCTTATGGTCTTTGTTTTGAAGTCTATTTTGTCAGATGTACGTTTTGCTACCCCAGCTTTTTTTTTTGCTTGGAAACATACTTCTAAAAGCTCCTCAATTTTCTGCTGAACCTAGCCCGGTTGTTCTCTAAATGTGCTGCACTGCTATAATCTTTGGACTTCTTCCTACCATGGGCCTGGGGATTCCCTCCACCTCTCTCCTGTGTTGGAACTCGTTTCCTGATTCCTATCTCTTCTCCTTTCTTAGTTTACCCTCATTGTGGTGTCATATATCCTCTACCAGCTTCCTCACTGAGGCTGCAAGGGAAGTGTCATTTTTGAGAACTCTAATGTCTGAAAATATCCTTACTTGACCCTTGCACTTGACCATTTGGCAGGATATGGAATTCTAGTTGCAAATAATTTTCCTTCAGAATTTGGAAGCCATTATGTTCTAGTTTCTCCTGCTGCTGTTAAGAATTCTGATGTCATTGACTACTATTCCTTTTCAGGTGACTGGGTTTTCGTTTGTTTGTTTCTGGAAGCTTTTAAATGATTATGTTTATCCTTAAGGTACTGACATTTCATGCTGAAGTGCTTTGATGTGTTTGTTTTGCCATCCATTACGCTGGGTAGGCCCTTTCAAAATAGGACTACGTGTCCCTTCAGTAGTGGGAATATTTTTGAATTAGATCCTGGATAGTTTCCCCCCTCCCATTTTCTGTTCTCTCCTTCTGGAAACCCTATTTAGTGGGATATTATATATCCTGGCTTGACCCTCTCATTTTCTCTTCTCCTCTTCATCTCTTTGTTTGTTCTTCTACATTCTGGGAGGTTTTTTTCAGCTTAATCGTCTACCCCAAATACTAATTTTTTCTGCTTCAGCTCTTATATTTCAGTACTCATGCTTGTTCTTTTTCATAGCCTCCTGTTCATGTTTCATCTATGCAATATCCTCTCTTTTCTCATAAAGATATTGTGTTCTTTTTTGAAGTTCATTTTTGTTTCCCACATTGTTTTGTATCTGTTTCTTCTAAGTTCTTTTTTCTTTTCGAAGATTTTATTTATTTATTTTTAGAGAGGGGAAGGAAGGGAGAAAGAGAGGGAGAGAAACATCAATGTATGGTTGCCTCTTCAGCCCCCCTACTGGGGGACCTGGCCTGCAACCCAGGCATGTGCCTGACTGGAAATCAAACCTGCGACCCTTTGATTTGTAGGCCAGCACTCAATCCACTGAGCCACACCAGCCAGGGCACAGTTCTTTTTTTTTCTTATTTGTTCAATCCTGGTTTCTCTCTTTTATATTAGAAGTGATTCTCAAATGTTTGATGATTCTTGTCTTTTCGAAGCTCCCAAATATTACTAGAAGTTCTGTGTGCATTTGTAAGGGTTTATTGACCAATATACTTCTCAGTGGATAGACTAGACAGGATTTCATTGGGAGATCCCAATCGTTACTATACAAAATTCTTTTTTTTTAATTTCCTGGATATTAACATATATGGTAAGCTTGGTCGTCTGTTCTGGGAAGTGACTGAGTGAAGTGGACTAGAAGGCCTCACCTTTTAATATACATACTTTCATTGTAGCCTTATCCCATACTCTGCTGACGTATATCCTTAGATCCAAAGCCTCTCACATTTCGTTTTTCTAGAGTATAAATCTTTGATATCCTGCCAGGAAAGTGGGTGGGGTCAACTTGGGGTTTAAGGAGGGTATCTGAACATCTATCTGATCCTTTTACAAACATTCAAACAGCCCTGTTTTCAAATCCACTCTTCCCTCCCTCTTTCAGAGGTATCTGGTGTCTCTAGTTCCTGAGCCTTCCCAGTGTCATGGCACATAACTACGTTTGCTCCTTGCAGGATTTCACCCCACTGCCCACTCCCCAGAGGCATTAGGTTTCACCATCTGACAGTCTGCTGATTGCCTCTCACCCCTACGATGTTTTCCATTTTCCAAAATGTAGTTGACATCTTGTTCATCTAGTGACAACTCCGCTCTTGTTTTCTTTTCCTTACGAATTTATTCACTTTTTATTAACTGACTGTCATTTCAGTGTTTTGGGATGAAGTGGAGATAAAAATATGTATTCAATTCTCCCTGTTTAACAAAAGTATTCCTTTTTTGAATATCTTTTATTTTTATTAGGTGGCCTATAGGAACTGGTAGAATTTAAAATTTCTGCCCCTTTGTTTTCTTTATCTATAATCTAAGACAATAAAAATATTGAGTTCTCTGTACTGGTTTCCCTTTGGTAGCTATACATGAACTGTTTTTGTGCCTTTTTTTAATTTGCTGCATTCTTTTTCTGGATGACAACGAGGCCCACAGCAGCAGGGCCACGCTGTCCTGACAGGTCTCACATGGAGCCAGGAGGAAGACAAACGGGCCACAAAAAGCATGCAATCTGTTTTCACCTGGTTTTAAACGATAATGTCCTATTCTCTAAAATACTGTGTTTCTTTTCCGATTTCTCTCTTTTTTTGCCTAATGTTATAATTTTTTATGCGTGTGTCTGCTCTGTCTGAGGAGTTTTCAGGGGGCCCCCTTTTCACATTTACATTTCCCATACGTTTTTATTTTCCATTTTCTCTCTTATTGACCTGTGCCTTTTGTTGCTTCACCTCTGACCCTTGTTTCTGTGGCTGCTCTCCAATAATCCCCACTCCACACAGGCATGCCCATTTTGCCCTTTAGAGGCTAGGGCCTTCCTCCCATCCTTGAGAACTTTCCTCATACAATAAAAAACAAAGTCCACCCATTCTCTGCTCTCTTGAACGAGAGCTGGACTTTCCTCTCCTTAATTAGCTTTCTTATTAGACCATTAATTTATCTTCATTCTAATGGGAATTTGTTCTCCACTTAAATGTGGCTTTTCTTCTCCAGAACCTGAGAAATTTCAAGTGTCTGGAATGCATGGTCAAAACAGTAGCGCTTTTCACTTCAAATGCCGCAAACTCTATTCTTTCTGACCTGTAACTCCTATGCTTTTATGGGCTCATTTCCTACTTTTATAAGAAATTCTGGACTTTGGCATGCTTAACCAGAGAAGAAGCCTTAATTATTTACTCCTGCCATTTAGTTATAATTATTTAACTTCTAATGGAAAATTTAGCCAACCCTCCCCTCTCCTCACCCCAGCAAAAGGAAACCTGCCCCCTGGCATATCCTTGGGTAACTTTCCCTGTGAGATGATCCCTTTCTACTCCCCAGGAAGGATCCATAATCATTTTTATGCCATCTTGGTGTCTTGTATCTTTCAAAAGCCTACTTTAAAAAGCAAAAATGTCATCTTTATGTGGCTTCCTTTTACAACTAATGAGCAGGAAGAGCTCCAAATGTAGCTCCCTTTGCCTGAAAATGACATCCGCTCTTCACTTTCAGTCTGGTTTTGCTTGCCAAAATGGCCTCCAGAGGCCCTGAGGTTGGCCGTCCTAAAATGGCCCTGTATCCCTACCCTCTTGCTATTCACACTCATGTGCAATCCCTAGCTTTGACTGTGGGCTGGGCTTATTGACTCCTTTATGACGAGTAGAATACAGTAGAAGCAGTGGATGCCCCCTCCAAGATGAGACTGCGAAGAGACTATGGCTTCTATTCAGGCACTCTCTTTCTCACGCTCTCATTCTTGCTTATTTGCCTGCTCTGGGGGAAGCCAGCTGCTGTGTGGTGGGCTGTTCTGTGGAGAGGTCCATGCTGTAAGGAACTGAGGAAGGCTGCTGACCTCCAGCAAGGCGCTGAGGCTCTGAGCCCAAGAGCCCATGAGGAAGTAAATCCTGCTAGCAACCACCGAGTGAGCCCAGAAGCCAAGGCAACCCCAGCTGAGCCTTTGGATGAGATCCCAGCCCCTGACAACCTGACACCAACCTCATGAAAGGCCCTGAGCCAGAAGCACCCACCTAAGCCACATTCAGGTCCTTGACCCACAGAAATGATGAGAAAATAAATGTTTGCTGTTTGAAGCCACTGAATTTGAGGACAATTTATTGTGCAACAATGGAAAACTAATACAGGCCCTTAAGGCCAATTTTTTAGCTTCTGTCTATGCTTTATATATGACAGGTTTCTGTTTAGGTCATTCTTTCGTCTCGATGTCAACGTAATTACTCATATAAAACTTTCTTTAAATTCTTCTTTGAGAACAGCGAATGGCAGTTGTCAGTTATATTCATAACTGCATATCTAGTAGCCAGCACAGGGCCTGGCACCTGCATAGATGCCCAACAAACATGTTCAGAATTTGACCCTTCCGTCTTTCTCTACATGTCCTAGTTTATAAGTTACTCCTCATTTCCCATATTGTTATTTCTCTGGGTATTTAAAAGTCAGAAAACCTGCTGGTCTCATTGCCTTGACCTTTCCCTCCTTTAGCCTCCTGTTCCCCCTCTAGGACATCAACACTGCTGTCTCACTTGAAGCAAAACTGCATCACCTCTGTCCTTCTCGGGGTCTCTGCAGTGCCCATGTGCTGTCCCCTCCCACTCCTACCCGCACTGACCAGGCAGCTCCCTTTACCAGGGACACCGTGCTGCTGTGCTCCAGCAGGAGACACTCAGTCATCTGACCCCCTAACCATTTGGCGGAATACTTACTGTTACTTTAAAGTAAAAAATAGATAAATAAATGAGGCCTAAGGTAAAGAGATGAGCGCTAAGCCTGGGGGTCACTGTGAAACTCGGAGTCCCTGTAACTCAGGTTTCCTGAAAGAGGAAATGTCGCCGTCATGGAGATGTAGCTTCGAGTCTTGGCCCCACCACGCGGTGGGGCCTTCTGGAAGTTATCCAGCCTTCTCGAGTCAGTTCCTCATCTGTAGCGTGGAAGTAGTTTCTCCTCTACAGGGTTGTTAAGACACTGCTGTTGGCCCAGTATTCTGTCCATTCCCATTTTAACTTAATTTATAACTCCTTTGCATTAATAGGTTCACTTCATAATTATAATGCTGGCATATACTTTTTATTCTGCTTGATAATTTAAATATAGCAAGAACATGGCATATTTAATTATTAATAACCAATGTTATGCCTAGCACTTTCTTTTTATTCCTTTATTAAGATGCCCATAAAACCAACCAAAGATGACTGGTCATCAACATTCACAGTCTTCCTCCATTTGCCTTTATTCGCTGTTCTCTCATGAATGGGATCAAATATTCCGATGTGATATAACCTGGGTGATCACAGAGCAGATTAATTGCTCTACTGTCTTAGTTCAAGTTGCTATAACAAAGTACTGCAGACTGGGTGGCTCAAACAACAAACCAAATTTATTTCTCCCAGATCTAGAGGCTGGGAAATCCATGGTCAAGTCACAAGCACATTGGATGTCTCATGCAGGCCTGCTTCCTGGTCCAGGGATACCCGCCCTCTTTGTCCTGACCTGCATCACAGAAAGGATGAGGGAGCTCTCTGGGGTCTCTTTTATAAGGGCACTGAGCCTGCTCTTGAGGGCTCTGCCTTCATGATTAAATACCTCCCAGAGTCCCCGCCTGACTTAAATACCTCCCAAAGTCCCCACATCTAAATATCATCACACTGGGGATTAGGTTTCAGGACTTTTTAGAGGACACAAACACTCAGTCTGTAGCACCCACCATTTCCACACTGCTTAGCAGTTCGGAAATAAGGCTTTGTTAGAAAGAAATCTTAAATCAAAATGTGTCTACTCCAGTTCGAATAAAAACACTGCTAAAATAATCACAAATACATAAGAAAGAAGACCAACACATGTAAATTACCTTATAAATTTAGGTTGACGGAAAGATAAATCACTAAAGAAAAATGATGTTTAAGATATATTTGTCCAAATATTATTTGAACTAAAGCAGCAAGTCCTGTGTCCAAAAAAGCAAGACATATAAAGATCACTAGTCTCAGAGGTTTTAAAAGGTCATCTGCAACACAGTAGAACTGGGTGCTGAGAAAACCTTAGAGATTATGCAGCTCAGTATGTTCATTTCACAGAAAAGGAAGCCAGGTCCAGAAAGGTTAAGTGACCGCCTCGGTAAAGACAAAACCAGGATGTGATCACAGGTCTTTGACTAACAGTCCAGAACTTTTTGCATGACACCAAGCTACCTTTTATGTTTTCGTTCGCTTGTTTTTTGAAAGAGCATCTGCAGCGGTGCCGCCTCTAATGCAGCGGTGCCATCGCCGGCATCCTACCTCTTCCTGGGACTGCTCAAACTGCTGCCTCAGCTGCCTTTGCGCCAGCAGGACCCTTTCCAGTTCATCTGACTTCTGTTTCATTTCCTTCCTCAAGTCCTCTGAAACAAAATCACTATTGTCAATTTCCTTCTTCAAGCGAGATTCAAATTCTGCAACCAAATTTTTAAGGTTTTCAATTTCCTTCTCCTTTGACTCAGATTCTTCAGTATATTGGACATGGGATTCATGCAGTTTTTTTTCAAGAGTGGCTACTTCCAGCCTTAAATCTCTAGTAGCGCTTGCGATTAAGTCAGATATCTGTAAGATAAATCTTGTATTAGTTTTTAGGCAATATCTCTAGGTAACCACAGAGTTCTCATGGTTTTAAAAGGCTTATTCTAAATAATCAGTGTACTCTGCTGATCAGATTAAAACAAATCCTATGATATATATAGGCCTCTTTCTTTTTAAAAGTTAAGACTAAGATTTTTGTTTTTACCACCTTAAATGGAATTGCACTCATCACTTGAGCATCCTTGGAAATATATAAATCTCAGTAACTGGGTTAAGTCCCCAAGAATAGCTCAGGTTGTGATTAGGTGTCTGTCTGGACTCACTACAGGGTAGCTTTGTGAGTTAAAATGCCTGATGCTTGGGATGCGCGTAGAGGAACACAGCAATTATATTTTACTCATACCATACCCGTAAGTTTTCCTTTGACAGTTTTCCTTTCTTGTACATAATGACTGGAGGTACCTCAGGTACTATACCTTACAGAGCAGTATGCCCGACAGAACTTTCTGTGATGACAGAAGTATTCTGTGATGTCCAGTACAGTGTGGACACAATAGGCACCACCTGTGGCTACTGACAGTGGTGCGCTGGTGCGTGTTTAACAACCGACTCCTCCCCCCACACAAGCCAGGTCTGCGTCTGATCTCTGCAGCATAGATACTCTCACCACGACCAATCCCAAGCTACCAGGGTGACATCAGTGATCGCTGAGCTGGGAAGGGCTGTGCGCAATAGGCTCTCGCTTGCCAGCACTGGCTAATGAGCATTTGAAACGTGGCTAATGTGACCGAGGAACTGAATGCTTAATTTGATTTCATTTTAATTAATTCAAATTTAAGTAGCTACATGTGGCTGCAACATTAGACAGTGCAGTTGTAGAGGATACCAGAATTCTTTACAATATACTGCTTTTCATGGTGGTACCCCTAGATAAAGAGAAGAGAGAATAACTTGGGGAAGCTTTTCCCCATAGTAATAAAAGTCTTTAGAAGGGAAAATGCTTTATTCTCTCTCCTCAAAAAACAAAACAAAACAAAGAACAGAAAACGAAGCAGGAAGAGCAAAGCTGCTTCCGATGAAATATATCCTTATTATTTATGCTACGGATATTGTCATGTAACAAATGTTAGTATAACAAGGAACCAGGGCCTGGCTGGTGTAGCTCAGTGGACTGAGCGCGGGCTGAGAACCAAAAGGGTTGCCAGTTCGGTTCCCAGTCACGGCACATGCCTGGGTTGCAGGCCAGGTCCCTAGTGGGGGCCATGTGAGAGGCAACCACACATTGATGTTTCTCTCCCTCTCTTTCTCCTTCCCTTCTCCTCTCTCTATAAACAAACAAGCAAACAAACAAACAAACAAACCCACCTGAGGAGAATCTGGAAAACATTCAGAGACCAAAGTTCTATGGATTTTGTGAACTATTACTTAAGAATTAAATATCCAAAATTTGTTCCAAATGTTAAATTTACATTAAGAATAACTTTTATAAGAAATCTATCTACTACACTTAGTAATTATATAAATTAAATTCAGATTCCATTATCTTCAATTAACCCAGGAAGGAAGAGGGTCGCAGCCAGGTCTGGACAGTAGTTCCCATCACCCTGAGGAGACGTGACACTGAAACAGAGCAGGTTACCCTTGGGAGAGGAGGCTCACATGGCCGTAAGTAAGTTTAGATTTTTAAAAAAGGGAGTCAACATTTAAAAATCAAGAGTTTACTTATGAAACCTAGACTTATGACTTCTCTTAAAAAACTGTAACCCCTGGTAAGTTGGGGCTTGCCTTTTGGCATTCCCCTGCAGATGGGGCACTGAGGCATCCAGGACCCTGGGACAGCAGTCCTGAGGTGAGGGGAGGACAGGAGGACACGCCAAGAAGAGCCTGGGGTGGTGTGGGGGGCGGGGCGAAGAGAGAACCTGCCCGGGATGGGTGGGACCTGGGGTGAGCCTGGGTTCCTGGTTCCCCCATGTGTTCCATTGTCTCAATAGGACTTCGCTTATATTATAAAACAGGAATTGAAAGATAAAATTATTAAGAATTTCAAAACAGCATTTGCTGAGTATTAAGCCCAAAATATAAGGCCCTTCTGGGTGTAGGGCCCTGGGATACTGCATTTGCCGCACGCTCATGTAGCTGGCCTGCCTCGTGTTCACAGCAAGCTGTTGGAAATGCTGGACCATGTCCCCGGTACACCAAAGCAGAGGCCAGTAAGTCTCATTTGATACTTAATTTACACAGACTGGTAATGATTTTATTCAAAACAGAGGTTTCCCCATTGCACTTTGGTTAACACACACACCACACACACATACATATGCAAACACATGCATATTACCACACTCAGGCCTTATAAAAACAGGAGAACCTTAACAAAATCTTATGTTTCGGACACAATTTTTCAGAAATTAGGGAGGCGGTTACATTTAAAAAATATTTTTTAAAGGTGGGACAACTGTAACTGAACAATAATAAAAATAAATAATAACGACAATAAAAAGAAGCAAAAATATTTAGAATTGAATATATCATTAAAGAAGATAGGCTTTAGTTGTTGGAAAGTTTTTGGTTATATAAAATACTTCATTATCTTTTTTTAAAAAATATTTTTATTTATTTATCTTTGGGGGGAAGGGAAGGAAAGAGGGAGAGAAATATCAATGTATCAATGTATGGTTGCCTTTCGTGTGTCCCCCGCTGGGAACTGGCCTGCATCCCAGGCATGTGCCCTGACTGGGAATCGAACCACAATCGTTTGGTTCGCAGGCCCGCGCTCAATTCACTGAGCTACACCAGCCAGGGCTACACCTCATTATCTTTTGATGTTGCATATTTTATGTGTTGGACTATCTAGTCATGCTAATTATTAGTTACATAGTTTATGTTGTTTTAAAAATAAGTTTATTTTTATTAAAAATTCTATACACAGCTGGGTTGCATGCTTGTATAGCTGATATCAGTTGTTCACTCTGAAGAATATGCAAACCATTCTTCCTGTGCAGCTAAGCCCAAGGCACAGCGACCGAAGGTGTAAATACTGCTGTGTTCTTAGGCGAACAACCAATGTGTGTAGTTTCAAACCCATTACATGATATTGATAATTACAATGACAGACCTTCATTTGTAGCTCCTCTTGTTCTTTCTTATACTTTTGGATTATTTCTTGGTGTTTTTCCTTTTCAATATCAAGTTCCAATTTAGCTTCTTCTTTACAGAGAAGAGCTTGCTCCTCAAATTCAAGTAGATGCTGGGCTCTTTCCTTGGTGAGTTCAGCTTCAATCTAGAAAATAGGATTTAACACACATACAAAGGCACTTAAAATCAGTAAATTAAAGTTGTTTTCAGGCTCTAAAATTTTTTTAAAATTCTAATTCTAATAGTAATTTAAAAAATTAATCTAATTTTTAAATTCTAATATATTTATTTTCAATTTGACTGTGAACTTAGACCAGAAATATTGACCTTGGGTCAAATATTTCAAGATCTTCTAAGACCTTCTAAGACCTGAAAAATAAGTAGAGACGTTAGGGTAATATGTTATAACAGTTCTGAGAAATACTAAAAGCTTTGTCTTCTGTAAACTCAGTCCTTGCCAGCAACACCCCCCTCAAAAAAAAAGATTTTGAGGCCTTTAGACCAAGTTCTGCTGAGAGCTCAAAGGGGATACAAAGTACAGAAGTTGGATTTTCAATGGTTCTTTCTTGATGGAGACCATGGGAAGTGTTGGAGCCACAGATGATCGTTGTAATGTGATTGAGGCCAGAAAGGTGGCCAAGGAAAACATATGGATGCCTATATCCGTATTTCGACTCAGATAGAATCACAGTGCTGGAAGGACCCTTAGAAATCCCTTAGTTCAATTTCTCAAGCTTCCATGAATTGTGGAAAGAATAAACAAGGACTTTGGATTTAGAGGAAGTGGAATTTAAATCCTGATTCTGACACTGTCTACTTCTGCACTGTTAAACTGCGATCATGACTTCTACTGGTGGTTCCCTTGGGGGTCCTTATGTGGGTTAAATCGGACGAAACATCTGTGTAAAGCTGTAGCATGAGCAGGGATTCAGGAGTCACTGGAGAGGACTTCTACGCTCTGACCCTCAGTCTCTACCATGATACTGCTCCATATGATTGTCTGCTCTGTGAGTCTACACCGCCAGAAACCTAACTCACCCCTTCCCCAGCAGGCCTTCCCATTTTCGGGCAGCACTAAGCATTAGGCAATTTTTCCTTTAGCTGGGCCAACATCTTTCTCCCTGTGGTTTTAAACCAATGGTTTTGGCTCTGCCTACTGGAGCAAGAGAGGAAGTCCTGGAGTCCTTCAGACCTGGGAGTTCTTCTGTTGGGATTAGAGAAATGATTCCAGTGACAGGCTGGCTCTAGATTTACACTGCGCCATGACTGTAAATTCTAAGAGGGAGGTAATGCCAGACAACTTGGGAGAAAAACTGTCAAACCTGACTTAGTGTGCCTCTGTGGTTGATGTCACTATAAGAAGGGGGAAAATGTCAATCCAAATTTCTCAAGGGAACACTGAAACCAGGGAACCAGGAAACAGACAGTTTGCTAAGGTTTGTGGAAAGCCCTTTAAATTTAATAAAATGCAGACAGAAGACCAGCTCCAATGTGGAGTTACTGGGGTTAGTGGGTTTATCTGAGCATTTGCCCAAAGGCAAAACAATTATATTTATACTCAACACAGAAGTTGTTTTGCCTCTCTCAAAATAAATTTCTGGATTGTTTTGGGGAAAGGATGCCGATGATCACTTACAAACATGACAGAATTGTTCAGATGTGTTGCTATTGGACTGCTAAAGACAAGAAAAGCCTGAGAGACACTCAGAAAAAATGACAGATATTCTTCTGAATTCCAGGTACTTACATCCACCTGCCTCCTGGTAGCAATGTAGGAACTTCACAGGTATCTCAAATAAAGGGCCTGAACCAGAAACCTTAATACAACCCTGTTTCCATCTGTTCCTCCCCAGCCTTCCCCACCTCAAGACACAGAACCACCATCCATCTAGTTATGCAAGTCAGTAACTGGGGTGCCATCTTTTATTCCCCTCTCTTCCCTACCCTCCACACCTTATCTAGCATCGAATCCTATTCACTTTTCCTCCAACAGATGCCTTACATCCAGCCATTTCTCTATATTTGCACTCCATTGCCCTAGTTCTGACCACTATCACCTCTTGACTGGCCTCCTTACTTCTACTCTGCCTGTCTCCAATCTATGATACACGCAGCAGAGTGTTCTTTACAAAATAAAAGTTGAATGCTCTCATTCCTACTTAGTGGCTCCTCAATGCATCAGTGTCAAGTCAATAGTCCTCTAGATGATCTTCTATCTACAGGGCTACCACCAGCCTATATGAAACCTTTGTGTGAATCAACAAAGCAGCCCTTCCTTAGACGAATTCAGCCCCATGCCAGGCACAGTACTCAGTGAGCAGAGCACAGGCTGGATTCCAGTCCTGTTTTCTCCCTTGGCCTGTGCTACTGTGCAGGTCTGTGGCAGGTCTGTGGCAGCTCTGGACTTCAACCTGACTTTCACCACGTGCCTCGTTTGATCACTGTGCTCTGGCCGCACTGTGATATGTAAGCCAACAACACAAGAAAGAAGGACATCAAATGCAAAACATTTGGAAAGATTGCAAGGAATCATTTTAAGAATTAAATGGCCCACAAGATACCTTAAAAAACCCCAACCAAATAACATTTTTAGAAGCTCAAAAAATGTGTTCTGAGTTATTAAAATATCAATTGTTCAAACATTTTTTTGCATGGTTAGTTGAGAGAGCCAAATAGTTATCTTAGGACAAAAAGGCATCATCAAACTATGGACTAATTTCTCCAATTAAGAAGGCACACTAGGTAGGCCAGGGCAAATTGTAAATTAAAGACAGAAGGATTTTAGAAGGAGTTTTTTTAAAAAGTTCTTTTAATTTATCATGGGGAAGAGGCCATTTTGAACATCCATAGAGTACCTTGATGAAGATGGAACAAAGAGGAAACATTCAGGGAAGGAAGGGGCGTGGCTGACTACTTGAATGGGTAGAATGCTCTGGTCTACCTGAATCAGGAAGCAAGGAGAACTTCTTACCCTTGAACTATTTCTTGGAATGAACTATATTGTAGGTAAAGGGAAATAGGTGAAAGGAGGGAAAGAAAAAGCACTGTAAATAGGAGGGAGAAGAGTGATTCACTATTATTGGTTTGCACTTTAATTTGCACAACCTGAGAAAGAGAAGCAAAATGATGAGGTTCAGGTGGCATCTCTAACACTTAAGGAAGCTGCAGTGGGAATGCCAAGAACCATGTCTATGTGCTGACACTGTAGCAGAGAGAGATGACCCTGCTGGCTCCTCCATGATCCGAATATTTTGAACAAAATGACTAACCCACGAACACAATGGCTTGCTTAAGCCAGTACATTATTTACCATTGAGAAGATGGATTCATGCCAATGTCATGTTTATGTATTTTTCACATGTTGATAGGAGCTGTTTGTTTAAAATATCTTAGATGGCAGGACTTCTGTTTATGTCAAATAAATGAACTTAGTGATGATGCATACAGAAAAATATAAACTGCTTTATCCAATAATTAATGGTAATTTTGATAATCATGAGGAAATTCTGATTTTTAAAGAAAGAATAACGTAAGAGCTCAAGAGTTACACAAAGTAAAATTATCTGTGTACACATTCTAGGTTTAATTATTTTTGCTCTTTATTTATCCATATTCTCCTCTAGCTTAAACTCTGTCTCCTTGGTGAATGCCTCCTGATGCTTCCAGAGCATTCTTAGAACGTTAATTTTTTTCAGTCCATTTTTATTTGAAGTTGAGCTGCATAATTAGCATTTTATAATATGTGTCTAATTCTGATATGTAAAGTAATGTCTTTTCACTAATTATTTTCCAAGTGAGATCTTTCTGGTTGATTTGAATATCATTTTCTAACTTTCCATGGGGCCAAATATCACATTATAACATAATCACTTATCACTTGATGATCCCCTTAAAACCAAGGGGATTTCAGATGTCAAAGTAGAAATAAAAGCATTTGTTAAAATTTGATGTACACATACCATTTTAAAAATAAATTATGCTATTTTCCAAATAAAAACAAATACTGGTAGAAAACTAATACTTAGGATTATTTCTGAATTAATTAATGAATAAATATATTATAAAAGTAGGTGATTATTCCAATACACAGACTTTCTAGTAAAAATAGCTAAGGAATCAAGAATATACACTGAAGTCCTCCCAAGAGCTGTGTAAACTTAGGACCAAAAGAGAGAATGTTCACTGTGTACCTCTGAGTATACAAGCTATGAAGTATGGTAAAGGACATATTTCATTCATTAACTCATTTAATTCTTACAACCCTGGGAAGAACATATAATAATTATTATTCTCACTATCTAGAAAGAAATAGCTTAGAGAGGTTAAGTACTTTCACCAAGATCACAGAGCTAATATGAGGTAGAGAGGGTGTACACACTCAGTGTTTCTGGTGGATCCATAACTCAGGGTGTTTAGTTTTTCCATGTAGCCCATCTCCTCATATTTGTACATGGAATAGTGATTAAGGGCATGGATTAGGTATTCACTTAGTTTCAAAATATTTGGAGCTTCTGGTCATGGTTGTGGAGTAGGTAAATGTAGTACTTACATCCTCCCACAACCACATCAAAATACCAACCAAACCACAGAACCACCGTCATTCAGAACTGCCTGAAATCTAGCTGAACAGAGGTCCTACGACTAAGGATTTAAAGAAAAAGGCACATTGAGACTGGTAGGAGGAGTATGGATGTGGAATGGGCTTCTTCTACACTCGTGTGGTGAATAAAAATTGGGAGGGATATCTCAGCTTCAGAGGTCCCTTCTGAGGAGCAAGGGGTCCCAGCCCCCCACCAGGCTCCCCATCTCAGGGTTCCAGTGCTAGGAAGAGAAGTTCCCATAACTTCTGGCTCCAAAAACCAGCAGGGATTCTGGCTGAATGAGACAGAGTGTGGCTAGAGTCACAGGCATTCCTCTTAAAGGGCCCACTCTCAGGCTTACTTGGACTCACTTGCTCTGAGCTCCAGCACTGGGGCATTAGCTCAAAAGGCACCAGGGACATATGGGGAGAGACTGAATTGTTTGGCATCAGACTGAGAGCTGGAGGGTGGCTTTCTCCTAGACAGAAGTGCTGGCAGAGGCTATTGTTCTTTTTCTGAGCCCTCCCCCCACAAAGCTGGCAGGCAGGTGCCATATCTGAGTCTCCATCAATCTAACACAGTTTGCCCCACCCTGGTGATTTCCTGAGACCTTGCCTCTCCAACTCATGGGCTTACCCAGGCTGTGTTCTGCATTTTATTTCATACAAATGGCCTCTCTTGGCTCATGCTTCACATATTTCTAAAATCTCTCAAACATGAAGCTTCTGTCCTTGGTGTGCCCCCATACCTCTTGCTAAGTGGCCCTAGACTTGGCACTAGTGACAGTCAGACTTGCTCACACTTGGTCTCTCCTGGGTGCTCCCAAGCCCAGCACAAGTAGCAGCCATCTTCAGATTGCTTTGTAGCTCATGCTGGGTGGACTCAGGCAGACACAGGTGATAGCCAGCCTTAGCCTGCACCTCCTGGGAGGCCTCAGAGCCAGTACACCGAGTAGATAGCTTCATAACATGTCAAAGCACCATTCAACAACCTCCACAAGTGACACACTCAAGAGGCATACTCGGCAGGCACCAGAGGCCTGCTTAAGTAAGTCATACGCTGTGGGGTGAGTTCCTGCACAGCTGATCCTCCACAGTGGTTACAGCCAGTCCTTGCAGCAGATAGGTCTGGGTATCAATCCCTCCCATTGATGTGCCAACAGCAATCAAGGCTCAACTACAACTGGAGAGTGTACACCATCTATAAGTGGGTGTGGAAGCACACCAGGAGTGCCTAGCTTGTGTGATCAGAGAGGGAGTTTGTGCCACAGGACCCTACAGCACACCTACTACAAAAGGCCATTTCTACCAAACCCAAGAGACATAGTAACTCTACCTAACACAGGGAAACAAACACAAGGAGGCTGAAAAATGAGGAAGCAAAAAAAAAAATGTGCCACATTAAAAAACAGAACTCCAGAAAAAAACTAAACAAAGATAGAGGCATAAGTAAACACGAATTGCCTCCTCACATAACCACATCAAAATGACAATTAAACTATGTGACAGCTATCACTCAGAACTGTCAGAAATCAAGTTGAACAAAAGTCTAGCAAAAATTAAATTAAAGAAACCACATCTATCCAGACTGGTAGGAGAAGAAGATAGACATGTAAAATGAGTTGGTCCACTCTACATTCCATATCTGTGCTGGATAAAAATCTTGGAGGGATATCTTGGGAGCAAGAGGCCCCAGGCCCACACCCGCCCCTCCAGCCCAGTGTTCCAGTGCCAGGAAGGTAAATTCCCACAACTTCTGGCTGTAAAAACCAGTGGGGACTGAGTTGGTGGAAGACACTTCTAGAGTTCCAAGCAGTTCCTCTAAAAGAACCACACATGGAAATAGAGTCAATCCCTCTGAGCTCCAGCATAGGGGTAACAGCTTGAAAGACACTAGCGGAATATAGGGAGGAAATGAAGTGTCTGGCATCAAGGCAAGAGCTGAGAGACAGCTTTCTCCCAAACAGAAAGGTGGGCAGAGGCCATTGTCTCTTTTCTGAACCCCTCCACTAAGCCACAGATCCGGCAGGCTGGTGCCATATCTAAAAGTCCATCAGTCCGGATAACACTATTTGTCCCACCCTTGAGGTCCCCTGAGGCTCCAATCCACTCAATTCACAGGTCTACCCAAGCTGTCAATGGCAGCTTTTCGATATGAATGGCTGGTCTTGGTTCATGCTTTGCAACTTCCTAAATCCTTTCAAACAAGCAACAGCCAGCCTAGTGAGCCCCCAGCCTCTGTACCTCTTGATAAGTGGCCCCAGGCCTGGCACTAAAAGCGGACAGCCTAGGTTCACAGCTTGGCTTCTCCTAGAAACCTCTAAGCCCGGCACGAGTAGCAGCCATCTGTGGATTTCCTTAGAGCTCATGCTGGGCGGCCCCAGGCAAACACAGGTGAGGGCTGACCAAGGCCTTCACCACCTGGGAAACTCCAGGGCCTACACACCCAGTGGACAACTACAGACCATGTTGGAGCATCACCATTGTGCCCCTACACAGCTGATCCTTAATGGAGGGTGGAGGTTGGTGGTCAGTGGTCACAGCCAGTCCTTGCAGCTTACTGGCCTAGGTAAATCCCTCACATTGATCTGCCAACAGCAACCAAGGCTCAACTATAAGAGGACCGTGTACTCAGCTTGCATAGAGGGTGTACCTTGAGTACCCATCTTGGGTACAGGGGAGGCTGTGCCACTGAAGTCTACAGGACACCTATTACATTAGGCCACACTACCAAGACAGGGAGTCATAGCAGGTCTACGTAGTACATAGAAACTAACACAGGGAGGCTCCCAAAAAGAGCAGGCAAAGATACACGGCCCAAATGAAAGAACAGATCAAAACTCCAGAAAAAGAACTAAACAAAATGGAGATAAGCAATCTAACAGATACAGAGTTCAAAACAGTGGTTGTAAGGATGCTCAAGGAACTTAGTGAGGACCTCAACAGCATAAAAAAGATCCAGTCAGAAATGAAGAATACACTAATTGAAATAAAGAACAATTTACAGGGAAACAACAGTAGAATGAATGAGGCTGAGAATCAAATCAATGATTTGGAACATGAGGAAGCAAAAAACAACCAATCAGAACAACAAGAAGAAAAAAGAATCCAAAAAAAGAACAATATAAGCCTCTGGAACAACTTCAAGAAGTCCAACATTTGTATCATAGGGGTGCCAGAAGAAGAAGAGAAGGAGCAAGAAATTGGAAATCTGTTTGAAAAAATAATGAAAGAAAACTTTCCTAATGTGGTGAAGGAAATAGGCATGCAAGTCCAGGAAGCACAGAGAGTCCCAAACAAGATGGATGCAAAGAGACCCACTCCAAGACACATCATAACTAAAATGTCAAACGTTAAAGACAGAGAGAATCTTAAAAGCAGCAAAAAGAAGTTAGTCACCTACAGGGGAGTTCCCATAAGACTGTCAGCTGATTTCTCAAAAGAAATTTTGAAGGCTGGAAGGGATTGAAAAGAAATATTCAAAGTCTTAAAAAGCAGGAACCTACAGCCAAGATTGCTCTACCAAGCAAAGGTATTTAGAATCGAAGGGCAGATAAAGAACTTCCCAGACAAGAAAAAACTAAAGAAGTTCATCATCACCAAACCATTATTATATGAAATGTTGAAGGAACGTATTTAAGAAAAAGAAAATCAAAACTATGAACAATAAAATGGCAATAAATACATATCTCTCAACAACTGAATCTATAATACAAACTAAGCAAACAAGAAGAACAGAGACAGAATCATGGATACGAAGAGGATTTTGATGGATGCCAGATGGGTGGGGGGTATAGAAGAATGGCTGAGGAGGTGAGGGGATTGAGAAGTACAAATAGGTAGTTACAGAATAGCCATGGAGGCGTAAAGTATAGTACTGGAAATAGAGTTGCTGAAGAACTTATATGCATGACCCACAGACATGAACAATGATGTGAGGATTGCCTGAGGGAATGGGGGGTGTTGGGTGGAGCAGGGAAAAGGGGGAAAATTGGGACAACTGTAATAGCATAATCAATAAAATATAACAAAAAAGTAAAAAATAGAAAACTAAACAAATGAAAGTGATCCACATATATTTACATTTATAGTATTTATTGAAAAAATCTGCACATAAGTGGATCTATGTAATTCAAACTCATGTTGTTCAAGGGTCGACTGTATTCTTATTTCTTTGCTGTGAAATCTACATTCTCTTGTAATAATATAGTAACTCTGGCTTTCCTTCTATTTGTGTTAGGATCTCTTTTTCCATCTTTTACTTTTAACTTATTTGTTTAAACATTTCTTTATATTAAAGTACATTTCTTATAGGCCACAGAGTCTTACAATTTTATTCAACATTACACTCTGTCTTTTAATGGGGACATTTAGACCAGGCTTGTCAAAATAAGGTCCACAGGCTAAATTCGGCCATGCCCATTCATATGTCTATGGCTG
>PVKM010009125.1:0-37644 GCA_004027735.1 Carollia perspicillata | reverse complement strand
TAAGTGAAATAAGCCAGGATGTGAAAGACAAATACCATATGATCTCACCTTTAACTGGAACCTAATCAACAAAAAGAACAAGCAAGCAAAGTATAGCCAAAGACATTGAAATTGAGAACAGGCTAACAGTGAGCAGAGGGGAGAGGGGAGGGGATATTGGGGAGGTTGGGGAGGGTGAAGGGTTTACAGGAACAATTGTAAAGGGCACATGGACAATAAGAAGGGTGGGAGGAAGCAGGGGAAGGAGGTGGGGAGGGCTAGGGTGGTGGGGAGCGGTGGGGGGAAAAGGCAGAAAACTACCTGAACAACAATAAAAATGTTTTAAAAAAAGAAAAGAAATTTTTTAAAAATCTCTGTAAGATTTTTTGTAAATATAGACAAGATTAGTTTGAATTTATGGAAAGGATAAAAAACAGCTAGAACAATTTCAAAAAAGGAATAGTGTTAGAAGTCAGTCTATCTGACTTCAGGGCTTATTATACAGCTACAGAAACAAACATAATGTGGTATGGAGCAAAGAATAGATACATAGCCCAAAGGAACAGAAGAAAGAACCCAGGAATACATGCATACAAATATTCACAACTAATTTTTTAACAAAGTGCTAGAGTAATTCAGTAGAGGAAAGATAGCCTCTCGACAAAATGGTTTTGGAGCGAGTAGAAAACTAAAGAAAAAAAAAAAAAAAAAAAAGGAAAAACTATACCTAAGTCTCATATCTTATGAAAAAGAATTAACTCAAAATGGATCATAGACAAATCTAAAATATAAAAATATAAAAATGTTTGGAGAAAAATATATAAGAGAAATTGGGGATCTAGTGCTAAGTACAGTTTTCTTTTTTGATGTGACACCAAAAGTACAAACCATAAAAGGAAAACTTTCCTTCATCAAAATTAACTTTCATTCTGCAAAGTGTTCTGTTAAGATAATGAAAAGACAAGCTACAGAATGAGAAAGTATTTGTAAAATACACATTGCACAAAGGACTAGTGGCTGCAGTACACAAAGAATACTTCAAACAGTAAAAAACAAAATTCATTTAGAAAATGGGCAAAAGACATGAACAGAGCTGGCAATCCCAGAGAAACTTCCTGAATAATTAGAGCTTAAACCTCCCAATGAGATGCCTTTGAAAGATATCTCACTATTAAATGACAAGGGGCATTTTATAGAAAACAAATACAATTAAACAAGTGGCTAAGTTCAAGATTTAATGTGTACATGATATCTACATAAATAAATATTTTACCAGTATTTTTTAAAAGATATGAACAGATAGTTATATATACATATGGCAAGTGCTGTGGTCTGAATGTTTGGTCCCCCACTCCAAAATTCACATGTTGAAATCCTAATGTCCAATGTGATGGTATTAGAAGATGAGGCCTTTGTGTGCTTAAGTCACAAAGATGAAACCCTGATGAATAGAACTAGTGTTATTACGGAGACCTTGTAGAGCTCCCTGGGCCTTCTACCATATGATAAGGTACCAGCTATAAACCAGGAAGAGGGCCCTTACCAGAATGTGACCATGCTAGCACCTTGACCTTGGACTCCCAGTGACAAACTTGGACTCCTGTGACAAACTTCTGTTTATAAGCTACTCAGTGGTGGTATTTTGTTAGAGCAGCCTAAGACAGCAAGTAAGCACATGAAAAGATGTTGAACATCATTAGCCATTAGGGAAATGTGTATTGACACCACCATGAAATATTACTGTGCATGTATCGGAATGGCTAAAACAAAAACAGTGATTATTTTAAATGCTAATGAGAATACTGAGAAACTGGATCACTCATATATTACTGGTGGAAATACACAAAAGGTACGACCATTCCAAAAAACAGTTTATTTCCTTAAAAACTAAATATGCAACTACAGTATGACCCTGCAGTTGTACTCCTGGAAATTTATCACAAAGAAATAAAAAAATCATCTTCACAAAAAACCCTGAGTGTTTTCTAAAACTTTATTTATAAATAGCCAAAACTGAAAACAACCCAAGTATTTCCAGTGGGTGAATGGTTAAACCATTGAATGTGGTACATCCATATCACGGAATATCACTCAGTAATTTCTTAAAAATGAACTGATATGCACAACCTAGATGAATCTCCAGATAATTAATTATAGTGAGTAGGAGAAAACCCATCCCAAAAGATTACATATTGCGTGATTTAATTTATATAACATTTTTAACTCTCAAAATTATAGAAATAGAGAACAGATTAGTGATTGCTAGGAGTTAAGGAGAGGATAGAGGCAGGAGGGAAGTCAGTGTGGCTATAAAAGTGCCAATGGGAGGATCCTTGTACTACTGGTAATATTCTGTGTCAATGCCAGTGTTCTGGCTGTCCCATTGCCCACGATGTTACTAGACGTTCTCACTACGAGAAACTGAATCAAGGATGCACGGGATCTCTGTCTTCTTTCTCACAAATAACAGTAATCAATGATGATCTCAAAATAAAAGGTTTATTTTTTTTAAATATGTGATACAACTTTGTAGAAAGTGGCATGAATAGATGCACAAACAGATCTGCCTATGTTTTCAATAATACTACAACTAAAGGAAGATGGACAGTGGTGGGGGAGGGCAAAGGCGGCAACTAGGGACCTCTAAATGTCCCCTGTTGTACAGAATTAAGTTTCAAACCATAAAAATGTTCTGTAGGATTTTTAAGACTACATTTAGTAAAACACATGTTACCAAAAATGGGGGAAAAATTACCTGAATAAAAATCTATTAATCTAGTTCTTTATAGTGTTAATGGTACAATCACAAGTAGATGAATAGTGCAAGTGACTTTAAGACACAGAATTTTTATTGAACATTCTAAAGACCATATATACACATGAACAAAGAAATTTTAATAAAATGTATTAGTTTTGTTATTGGTAGTATTGTGGGCATTTCATTAATATTAAATTAAAACACATGCAAAATTGTGTCAATGTAGTTAGGAACCATGATTTCAGAACAAAAGATTATTTAAAAAATCAAAATAGTCAAATAAAACCTTGTAATACAAATGGGAGGGGAGAGGGATAAGGGAGAAAGAAGGGGAAGGGTCAAGTCCACAAACATGTACGAAGGACCCATGGACATGGACAATGTTGGGGGGATTGACTGTGGGGGAGGGGGCAGGGCAGGGGAGAGCAATCGGGGAACTATTGGGACAACTATAATTGAACAATAAAAAATAAAAATAAAAGGTTCATTAAAAAACATGTAATCCATTTAAATTAGAAATATAAATATGCTGTCACAATCTATTATCTGATAATAAAATGTGTATTCCCTAGTTCTGTCCACTTGAAGGGCCTAGAAGCAATGCTATCTCACCGTAGAACCTAGATTATCATTTCTAATACCATTCTTATGTTAAGGGAAGAAGAGATCCTTAGAAAAATCAGTGATTTCAGGTGTGGGCAAGTTATTTTGCTATATCTGAAAGCAAGCATGCTACATAAGACTTCTGAAGACATGTCAAAAGGATTCAGGAGCACCTTGAATAGCTCCCACAGGCCAAAACTAAAACAACTAGAATATCATAATGAATAATGATTGCAATTGAACTAAACACATTAAATATATAAAATTCCATGAGGTCAAAATCATGTCCAAAATAATGGTACTGATCACCTTTACACATCAGTAGAGCTCCACGCTATCATTGTGAAAATTTACAAAAGGAAGGTTCATGCATGTATTCTTCCTTTTCTTTAACAACAATTTTTTAAGGCAACCAAATAATTGATAAGGGAAAGATCCTCTTTATACAACAACCACAGGTAACAAATGCAAAGACATGGTAGAATTATAAAATCACCATTTTGCAACTCCTAATGAAATAATGGCTCAAAGTAATGGTTCTTCATGGCTGCTAAAACATTAAGAGTAGAAGGATGATGGACTTTTCTTTTTAAGATTTTATTTATTTATCTTTAGAGGGGAAGGGAAGGAGAGAGGGAGAGAAATATCAATGTATGGTTGCCTCTTGTGCATCCCCTGCTGGGAACTGGCCTGCAACCCAGGCATGTGCCCTGACTGGGAATCGAACCATGATCGTTTGGTTCACAGGCCCGAGTTCAATCCACCAAGCTACACCAGTTGGGGGGGGGGTGGCTTTTCAAATGAATGAGTGAGGCTGATACCACCTAAACCCCACTGACAAATAGATCTTAATGTCACCAAAATTGAACAATTGGGCTTTATGTTACTACTGATACGGTGTAACGAAAAGTGCACACTAAAATCTCTGAAGTATTCTTTCTATTTAAAAAATTAAACCTGAATTTAATCAATCTTCTAGATGGAACTTTACAGGATTTAGGATTAGAGGAATACATTAAATAACAACATAAAGACGCCATCAGCCAAATCCAAAGTGTGGGAAATGCTAAAAGACAAAGGACCTAGTTTCTCTAAAAAGTAAATGGCATAAGAAGGAATGCTCCTTGAAATTAAGAGTTTGAAAACACATTAGCAAAATACAATATATAGAATTTTGTGGGGAGGATCCTAATGCAACCTAACCAATAATTCAAAGATATTTTGGAAACAATTGGGGAAAACTAAATATGGAATGGGGGTTACATAATAAAAAGGATTTACTGTCAATTTTTTCATTATAGTTATGTTTAAACTAATCCCTGACCTATTCATGATACCTGATTCATTTATGAATAAAAAAATACAAGGTCTGGGATTTGCTTTAAAATACTCTATCACACACACACACACAAAAAAAAGAGAGCAGAGAATAGATGAAACAAAATAGCAGTGTGTTGCTGACTGAAGCTAGGTTTGGGTAAGATAATGAATCCCTGTATGAGCCTCTCTACTTTTGTGTGTTTGAAATTTTCCACAGTAAGTTTTTTTTTTAAAGATCATGTAAGTTTCTGCATTTATTCATTTATTTGATAATTGAACACACAGCCTTGCAGACCAAAATAAGTAAAATACACTCCTTTTTCCCCAAGGAGCTCACAACCCAGTAGTGTCAGAATTAGGCGCTAACGTGCAATGAAGTATGATAGCTGCTTAAATCAGCATATCACAGTTACAGTGGGGCTGGGCAGGAAGCGGAAAGACGTCCCCCAGAGAGGTGTGCACAGACTTCACAGAGGAGGTGACACTAGATCTGTCTTTAAGAATTTACAGGAGTTCGCTCAGTTGACAAGGAAGGAAAGTCATTCAGAGTGACTGTAATAAATCATGTTTCTAGAGCATTCTCTATGTTTTAAGCACTGTTCTATGTAATATTTAAAACATTACATCCTCAAAACAAACCTGGGAGAGGTATATTAAATTTAGGACATATTCCCATTATACAGATAAAGCAATTGGGGCATAAAAGGTTAACTAATCTGACCAAGATCACATACTTGTAAGTGACAGTGACAGTTGGTCCTTAAACATTGCACAGACTTCCTCTTCAGAAGAGGGGAGGCATGTGTCCAGAGGCGCAGAGGCATGCCATGTAACAGTGCACTAGGAAACTATCAATGTTGCAGTGATATATGGTGTGAGGTGGAAAAATCAGAAGGGTAGGTCAGGAAATGAAAGAAGATGGATGGGTAGTCAAAAGACAGACTGTGAAGGGCTTCGCATATCAAGTAAAGGGTTTGTACCATTTTCAAGTAAGAAACTCCAAACCGACCAAGGGTTTTCAACAGTGGAGTGGCATGTATTGATTCACACCGCACAAAAATAACTTAGCTTCGGTGAGCAGAATGGACAGGAGGGGAATCAATAAAGCTGGCTGAGAATTCAGTTTCAAAGCAAGTGTATTGGCTCAAGAGATAGATTGCGAGGGTCAGAGTTAGGGCACTGTTGACAGGTTTAAATGAAAGAACAAATTCCAAAGACATTCAGGAGGAAGAAGCCACAGAGTTTGGAGAACAGTTCCAGATGGGAAGTGATGAGATGGGAAGGGAGAGAAAACAGTCTCTCTCAGGTTGCAGACTTGGAGGCTGGGGAGGGTCACCAATAATGGTGACTGGGACACGGAAGGAGGGAGGGCTTTGTGACGAACCAGAGCTCACGTTTGACCAGGTGAGTCTTTGGACACTGTAGCATTCACATAATGATGCTGAATCTCAGAGGACAGACGTGTATTTGGGAGACTTCAGTACACTGGCAATATTTAAAGACATAAAAACAAATGAGATTCACTCAAGACCCACCCCCCACAAAAAAAAAAACACAAAAATTTAGTGTTTTGCAAATTTATTCATCTACCACCTTCAGGACTTTTACCATGTTAGGGTATCCTGTGTACTATTTGTTTAATAGTTTTCTTTGAACTGACAATTTTTTTTCCTTAAAAAAAACAACAAACTTTATATCACCACCATAAAAAGACAACTAATATTATTTGGCATACTAAATTTAGATAAAGATAAAACTTAATGACATGTCAGTGAAGGTTCATAGATTGGAACAAATGTACTGCTCTGGTGGGGGAGGCTGTGCATGTAAGTGGTGGGCTAGAGGTATTTTGCCATGAACCTAAAACTGGTCTAAAAATAGCCTTTAAATAAAATAAAATGAATACAATTTTAAATGTTTATATTTATTTTCCAATACTATTACCTGTCATATTTCAGCACATGCTTCAGCTCCCAAGAATTGTTCTTTCTTAGCGATATTATGAAGATAAATTGCCACTATCTAAAATAATGTAAATTAAGATAAAGATACAATTGAATTTTCATCATGTGATGGAATATGATTTGATGCACAGTCTATGAGCCACCTAAAGTCATCTCCTACGCTACCTTTAGAACATGACCCACAGTTTGGGAAAACTCTGTTTTATAGGAGAGGCAAAGGGAGTGGGGCCAGATGGATGTTCCAAGGTGAACTGCAGGAAAGGAAAAGAACCGAATCAGTGGCCGCAGAGTAGAAAGTGTCCAATTATCCAGAGTAGTGTCAAATAGTACAGGAAGGTTAATTCTGGGTTCTATGGAGGCACATTGAGGATGGTCCTGAAGAGTCTAGACTGTAATTAAAGGAAGAAGCAAAGAATCACTTGCTCCCTTGCTTTATATAGCTACAGTGAAGCTCAGTGAAGCTACCGGAGCTCAGTGAAGCTAAAAGATCTATAGCTGCTGCTGCCCATAAGTTGGCTAATTTGAACCTAAACCCAGCATTTTTCTCCTCCAATATTTAGTCCTCTCTTCCCTGTGCCCTGCACCAAGCCCACCATCCTCTTGCTGCGCCTAATGCCCCAGTAAAGAAGGCACCATGAATGCAGTGTCAGGTCCCTTGTCTGTGGGGACTGTTTGCAATTGAGCAAATTTTTCAACCAACGAGGTGTCTCCTACAAGAAGGGCTGTGTGCCCAGACCCACTCGCAGTCATTAGGAGCCAGAGGCAAGGCAGGCAGCAGAAGACATGACAGTGGAGTGAAAAATCATGGGGGAGATAATAAAAAAACACAGAAGCCTTAACTTACTATGACTCCACACTATTCTGCTCACTTCAAATAAAAACTAAGAGCCTTCAATCACTGTGCAGACTCTGCTACGGGTATGCATTTGCATAAATTGTTAGCTTCCTCTACTGTTCCAAAGGGTGATTGATCATCTTCACACCTGACTCCTTTCAATATGGAGTCAAAAACAATTCTTGTTTGTAATGTGTGGTTGACAAGTAACACTAGGCAAAAAAAAAAAAAGGTTTAGCAAATCTACAGGACTTATTTGTATTTGTTCTCACTACTCTCTTGGCAAAGTAATATTTTGTTTATTGCTAAATCCATTAGACCATGTTTCACCTACATTAAGTATCCTAAACATACACAATTACCTTTCAAATATATACACTTACATAACTGGTTTAAGAATCAACTTGTGTAGGATCTCAGGGGAGTTATAATTCCTTAGACTCAGCAGTTTTTATTCTAAATAGGCTTTAGTATTTTTAAGTTTCCCTCCCACTAAAAACATACCCTACTTAATATACAAATATATGATAAACAGATGTGAACAGAGCAACTAGAATTCTGCAAAGCACCATATCTTCCTAATGTCCAAACTGCCATTTAACACTTAAACACAAATAGAAACAGCTATTTTCACAAAGATTTGAGCACTATGCACAATCAACAAGGGATAAGAACTTTTGTTCTACCAACTACACAGAGGAAACAGTTACACTGAAATGAAATGCAATGCCCATTCCAGTATGGAGCAGAATCTCTAAAAAGTTGCAGGACATAACGGCATTTTTGTAATCCAAAGCAGAGAGTTTAGCCCAACAAGCATGAAGTTAGTATATTTCTAAGTATCAAAATAATAAGAAGAACTAGAAAAGCACCACAGCTCTGAACAATGAGACAGAGACAGAGAGACAGAGCGGGGAGGAGAAGAAAGGAAAATGGGAGGGAACCCGGAGGGAAGCGGGGAGGGAAGGCTTCGAGCTGTGACTCTGTCGTTGGTCTTACTGTCTTCCCTTCTCACCAGTGCATCTTGACACAATCCATTATTGGTTTTGGGAGGAAGGGGCTATATCGTCTTCTCCCTAAGCCATGACCTCCTCAGAAGCAGAACACTATCACCTTTATGTCACCTATATCTGGCATCTAGCATGAATAAGATGCTCAACTAATGTTTGTTGCGTGATTAATAGGACTTTTTACTTAATGGGAAAAAAAGCATATTGCCTCCAGCATTAAAGATATTATCTTCTGATAAACCATTCTTTGGCTACAACTGAGAACAATCCTTGAAATTAATAGAAGACACAGCATTCACTGCTGTTCTTTTTCTAAGCAGCTGCCTTAGTTTGGGTTCCAAAAGCAGGTCCCGAGGATATTTGTGTGCACGAAGTCAGTCGGGCAGTCTTCTAAGGGAACACAGCAATGGAGTAAAGGCAGCCGGATTGCACAGAAGGAGAGTTGAACAGCATTACTGATGCCACAGAGGCCTCAGCTGGTCCCCATGGCAACTCTGGAGTGGGGATGGTCCTTTAGAGCTGGACCCTCGGACCCCTCCCCAGCCCAATCACTGGGAAAGGGCTGCCTCGGGGGAAAGGAGAGGGGTGAAGTGATGCGGTGGAAGCAGCTCCCTTTTGGAGAGGAACCCAGCTATGAGCCCTGAACAGCCAACAGCTCTGGCAATGACCAGACTGACTCAGAGAGGGACCTGGGTGATGCCCCACAGCAACCAAGACCATGAAGTTCAGATACACACTCAGAAGTTCAAATCTGAGAGTGTATGAGAATAATATACAGACCTGGGACCCTAGCAGTGGTCTTTCTAATAGAGGCTAAATATATACAAAGGCACTGACACGGTGCAAACCCATGTAATCAGGTCTCTTGACCGTAGCTGTCAATCTGTCATAGTCTGTCACTTCAGTCACTTAAAGTAAAATTACTGCAGACAGGAGAAATTGGCCTCCCACTGAACTATGGGAAAGCACAATTGGTAACAGTCATTTAGTCCAAATTGTCAGATTTCTCATAACTTGCACAGTCTAAAGCTTATTGGGTTCGCTTAGAATAAGGATGCCTAGCAGGAGTGATTAAAAAGCATTCATTCAGAAAGCATTCCCGGACTCATCACCATCTGGTCAGATCTGATTATTATACAGTCAAGGAAACTCTGGCTGGAGACTCCACAGGGAGAATTCTTCTGGGGCTGCCATTTAGCATTTGTAAGGGCAGTGGGGAGTAAGTGTGATGTATGACAGGCACCTTGGGCCAGGTACACAAGCATCAGACCCACTCTGGTTCCTCTCCTCCCATCAAACCCAGACAGATGGGAAGATACATCATGGTGTCTGAAAGCTCCTCTGTGATAAAAGGGAAAATGTAGAATTTTTTTTAAGAGGAAAAACGAAAGAAAAAAAAAAAGAACTTGAATGCTGAGCAGCATGCCTGCTTCATTCTGCACTGGTGGGCAGTGTCCTCTCTCCAGCTAGGAATGCCAAGGCCATTTTTCAAACATCCCAGATGCCTCCCTGCATGTGAGACTTCCTAACCAATTTTTCAAATTAAGCGCAACCCTGAAATTTGGCTGCTCTCTCAATCTGCCTTGAAAAAGTGTCAGCAGTTTTGATATCCGCCACATTTTATCAGCTGCAGGGTTAAGACCCCCACAGAACAAAGCTACAAATAAGAGCTAAATAAAGAGAATTAGGAAGGAGAGAGCATGCGCTGCCAGGGCGCTCACTCCACAGAACTCACCGTGGAGGATGAGAAGACCTGCTGTGGGGAGACTTTTAGAGAAATGAAACAACAAATCTCACCCCAAAAAATCCCAACTGCAACTCTGGAAACCTTTCCAACCCGACGTTTCGTACTGGTAACAAGTCAAAACATCAATTACATTTACATTAATGAGACTGAGCATTAAGAGAGCTGCGTAAATTAAAATGCCTTCCTGCACTTTTCCAACCTTCAAAGATTTTATTCACGACATTTAGCAAACTCCAAACAAGATGATACGTAAAATAGGCTAATTTTGACTATTCTTTGACGTTGGTTAGTACTCATGGATAGTACTCAGGTAATCTGCCTACGGAAAGATTTTCTATGGGATATAAATGCCCCGAGTTGACAAAGAATTGGCTGTTTGTTTTTTATCTTTCTTCCCAGTTTTGGTGGGTGATTGAAAGACTTGTCAAGTATTTAACGACAGCACCCTGGCTACAACACAGCCATCATCTGCAAAGCCAGCTATACACAGCTTTCAAATCAAATCCTCTTTACCTAATATGTAATTTGTTTAGCACATTTCCTTCACTATGTTTTCATGTTAACAGCCCTTACTCTGCAGACCAAGTATATGTTGCAGGGGATAGCCATGATTCAAAGCGGTGGTTCTCAATCAGGGGCGATTCTGTCCCCGTGGGACATTTGGCAACGTCTGGGGCTAATGCTGGCTGTCACAGCTGGGGGGGAGAGGTTGGGAGTGCTAATAGCACCCAGTGGGTAGAGGCCAGGTGTGCTGGTCCATCCCACAATGCACAGGACAGCTCCTCCAACAAACTATCAATAGCATCCACAAGCTCTCATTTAGACCTTGCAAAGCAGCTCATCTATGCAAAATACACAGATAAAAGGCAAGAGGGCTTTTCTTCACTGAAATCTGCTGAGCAGGTCTATGATAAGATCTTGTACTATACACCCGCATCTGCATTATCCTGTAACACAAAGTATAAAGAAGTCAAGTGCCTGTGTTTCTACTTTCTCAGATCGCTGCCCAGGATACTTCTCTCTCCAAGAAAAGGGAACACTGTGTCATGGTTTTACAGGAACCCTGAACCCTCACCCCCAATGTAGTGACCGGTTCATGGTTTGTGCTTTGCCTTGTTTCATAGACGTGCTACACACAGAGGACAGAGGTGACTTTTCACCATTCAAAAATGTGTCTCCATGTCTGAAGAAGAGGGACTTGAGAAGATTGATACTGCACCCCTCCTTACCTGGGGAGCCCCTTCATTCTGATTTAAATACCTTCACCTTCATCTGTGTCGCCAACCTCTCGTTAGGCATTTCCCCCGAGGTATCTTTCCACCTTCATAAATGTATAATGGCCATAAATGGTCCTAACTCATTCACTTGCTAAAAACAGCTGTTTTCCTCAACATCATTTCCTCTTCCACTACTGTCTGTCAGTCAAATCAGCATCTGCACCTTCTTTCCTTCATTTCCTGTACTGAGTCAGTTATCAGGTTCTGCCTGTTTTCACATTGAAACACCTCTTCCCTCCCCCTTCCACTCCGATGATGACTTTATACTGTGTCTCTAGGACTCCTGGACCTTCTCTGGTGTTCCTTGTCCTTCCTACACCAGCCCAACTACTCCTTTCTATGCTCTTCATTAAACCTCACTCATTTTAATCTACTCGCATTCTACTCACATAAGACTTAAGGAGATACAGCTGTATCCTGGATTGAATAGGTTCCTCCAGAAATTCACGTCCACCCCAAACCTCAGATTGTGACCTGTTTGAAAATACGGTCTTTGCAGATGTCATTAGCTAAGATGAAGTCAAGCTAGATTGGGGTGGGCCCTAAAGCAAATGACTTTTGTCCTCATAAATGGGTGAAAGGACACACAGAGAGACAAGCAAACAGGAAGGCAGTATGAAGACAGGGCCAGAGGTTAGAACACAGGTGGCACACACAAGGCCCGACAGCCAAATCTGGCCCTCCACCTTGTTGAATCTGGCCCGGCGCCCTAGTTCTGCCTCGCTATGCCGAGCATCTTGTGCCTACTTAAGGAGCACATTCATACAATCCTAAAATTACATTCGGCCCTTTGAAGGCAACTGTGAAGCTGATGTGGCCCCCCGTGAAAATGAGTTTGATGCCCCTGGGTTAGAAGTATACATCTATAAGCCAAGAAATGCAAAAGTTGCTAACAATCACAAGAAGCCAGGAGAAAAGCATGGTTTTCCCTCAGAGCCTCTAGAAGGAACCAACCTTGTCAACATCTTGATTTTGGACTTGTCATCTCCTGAGAAGAGAATAAATGTCTCTTGTTTCGAGTCTCCCAGTTTGTGGTAATTTGGTACAGCAGTCCTAGGAAGCACAGGTAGCCATGAGAATGGGCCTCACAGTTCTCCAGCGACAGGTGGCATAACTGACCAAAGACCCCAGCCTCAGCATTCTGATATTCAGAGTGGAGTTCACCCCAAGGCCACGTTCCCAACAGGGTGCTCCAGTCAGTGACTGAGCACAACAAACATACAAAGTAGCCCAATTCCTTTGACTTGAATGAAGACTCTGTCACAGCCTTGCCACACTGTCCTTGGACCGACCACAGTCCAGGACCCTGACACCCAACCTTCTTCCCCTTTGTACTTTTTGTTTTTTGGAATCAGCTTTATCTGAAAACCAGCCATCATAGTCTGACAGCCCTCTAACCTTCCCCAACTCCCTTCCTATTTTTTCTTACAAGTATTTTCTTGATAAAATCTGCATACATTTCATTGTACCTTGGTATCTACCCCTTGGATAACCCAGGATAACTTACAAAAATCTGATTTCATTTTAAATAGATGTCTTTGCCTGGTTTCTGGAGAATACATTCAAATTTGGCAAGACTGGAATATAAAGTCCAAGTAAAAAGCTAAAGTAGTGACTAAAGGAGCCAGGCTGTGGCCTGCAGTACATCAGTGGATGCAGGGGTCAGATCCAAGATATTCTTTGGCGGCAGAAGTTATAAGATGTGGTGATGGATTTATGTGAGGATGTGGGAGAAAGTTGGTTCCTTGATTTCCAGCAAAGCGAATGCAAGGATATTGGTGGAACTCGCTGAGATGCAAAAGTCTGAGGAGAGAGTAAACGCAAAGCTAAAAGATTAAAAGTTCAGTTTTAGATCTAAACAGAGATGTCAAAAGAGGAGTTAGCTATATAAGTATGAAGCTCAGAAGCCTTCTATATGAATTTGGGAGATATCAGAATATAGTGCTGAAAGCTAAGGAAGTCACTAGAATCATGTAGGGAAAATGCACAAGGGCAGTCATAAGGCCTTCTGAAACGTAACAATCAAGAGGAGAAAGAAAAACTGACAATGGCTAGCGAGAAGGAATGACGAGAGAAGGAAAAGCGTGAACCTGATGTTCGTAAGCTAGCAGAAGGGAGCGTTTTGAGGGGGAGGGGAAGGTCAGCTGGTCAAATGCTGCCAGGACCACAAGGGAGAGGATTTTCAAATGTTTGTTGGCTAGGCGGACAGGGAGTCATTGGTGATTTGCCCTCTAGTGGGGTGCTGAGCATGGAAGCAAAATAGGGGTGGTCTGAGGGGAGCCTGAGACTTCAGGCTAAGACGACTCTGAGTTGGGGAGCCTTTTTACCCAAACACATAGCACTGGAAAAAAAAACATTAATTTCACAATAAACAAAAGATATAATCAAGGGGATTTCCATTTAGTTTAGTATTTAATTTATACTTTAGGCACTTTCACAACTCTGCCTTAAAAGTTTTAAAAATATCATTATAACCATAACCAAAAACAAGATAAACTTCTGTGTGGACCGGAAGGCCAACAGAAACATACAATAATAACAGAGACTGAAACAGTGCATATATTGGCTCAGGAAAGAGAAGAGACCAAGGCAGGGCAGAGGCATTAGCCCTGTGAATACACCGAGCCCTGAGCGCTCAGCACTGAAGGCAGGTACTTACTTACTACAAGAAGGCAGGGCTACTACTTAGTTGGCATTCATTGCAGTGACCCTACCTGCTTTGGAATTATGGGAATACTTTGTACTACTCAGTAAATAGCTTCTATTCCAAGTCCGCCACAAAATGCCGTTTTAAGTATTTTTACATAAAAGGAGGATACATGAACAAATTCTTAAATCATGATCATCTCATCTCTTTGAACTTCTCTCTCATGTTACGACATTCTTTATCCCATTCTGGTAAAATCCAGCTCTCCACTTTCCTTCCAAAACCACCAGCACAGCCTCTCCAACTTCATTACAAACAACATTATTTATCATGTTTAGGTTGGGTTACTGGAGCTCCCTTCCCACAATCTCAGTCTCTACTGGCACTTCACTTGGAAATTGATGGCCCTTTTACAAGAGAAAAGAGACTATCAGAGTTTCTTAGACATAAGAAATAAAGACTATCAGTCTACTTTAGCCTACAGGAGTAATATTCAGGTATAAAGTCCACGAAAGTTTTAAAATATTAATATGATGTTCGAATTTAAAAAACTCAATATAATAAAGTTACTCTCTAGAGATAAGAGACTAAAAATAAAATATAATCTAAAGTTTATCAGAAATACTACCCCGTACTGTACGAGTAAAAAAATACATCAAGAAAATATATTCTGCATTTTTTAATTTGTGTAAAGTCTATAAACACATGCCTCCACATCACAGTTAATATAGAATTCTGTGTATTCAGAGACTGGAGCTAAAATACATGTTAAATGAATCTGGAGCTCCTCTCCCCAAATGACACCTGGGCAAAGAAGCACCGAAGCGCTGTCACTGTGCACTCTACTGTGACCACCTAATGTACCAGTTATCATTGAGAGGTTCGGGGATCCACACAAAGGCATGGGTTACTCTGACCCACAAAGAGAGCACCAGGTATTTCTGTTCACAGGAATGAAGCGCTTACAGAAACAGTGCAGACTGCAGAAATCCTCCAGCCACCTGAAGAAAGGACATGCAGGCCACAAAAGAATACATTTGAATATAAAAACTCTGCCTTAATAAAATACCAAGAGCCAAGCAGCTCTCAGGTCAGGATTTAGGATGTCAACGAGGGCCATCTACACCTACCAAAGATCAATCAATCTCCAGAATATTCAAAAAGTTCATGCTCTATTTCAGGTATACAAAATAGGGAAGAAGGGTTTTTCACCTGGACCTCAGGGGTACCTGGGCTGCCAGCAAATCAGGGTAATGATGGCCCGACCCCGCACATGCTTTGAGCTCTGTACACTGGGCAGGCATTTGTTGGCGTGCAAATTATTTACAGTGGCCTCCAAAGGCTCTGGAAAATTGGTGTATTTCCTTAAACATAAAATAAAGAAATCCTGGAACGTGTATTATATGAAATAGGAGCTAAGTGAAGGTACATTCTGAATAGTAAAGGATGCTTTAATTGGGAAACACGCTCCCCGACAGGTGCATTCTTGCCAACGCCAAGTGAAACACCAGATTCTAATTATCCAGTTCTCTAGTTCTTCCTTGTTACTTTAGACTCTAAGAACATGAATAGCAACATTTAAATGTAAACATTGAAAACAGACGAGGCCTCATCATTTTCCTGTATCTTCACTAAATGATAAGAGACACCCAAGAAATCCATAATTAAATAACTACTCTGTATCAACTCCATCTTCTAAAGAGTCTGAAAACTATTACAAACTTTCAAAGAGCGATGATGCAGCCACTGCAGCTCCTCACTGAAACTCAGTTGTAAGAAAGCATTACAGTGACCTTGGCATTGTTTCAGAGCAAGAGAAAAAGGAAACCAATGATCTATATTAACCAGTGAATCAGTGGTGAGAATGCTTCCCACAGCAAGTTATGCAATACTTGTTCATTTGAAGCTTAAATAATAAAGTTTATCTCATTTCCTCATGTGACAAGCCGTTTGAAGTAGCAATTCTAGGATCGGCTCAATAGTGCACCTATGCCCAGGCCACTGGTTCCGAGAGGTTCATTTGCTTACCCTTCTCCTTATAGCCTCAAGGTGCTGGCTGCCGTCTCCCAGAGAGCTGAGGTGTGAGCACATGGACTCCCTAGGGGAGCACGGGGCAGGGAACGGCCTTCAGGTTGTGGTGCCCAGAGCAAAAAGGGAGAAGGACAGAAGAGTTCTCTTCTCCATGCAACTCTCCCTGTTATAAAGGAGACAAGTCTTTCCCTTAATCCCTCTAGGGCAGATTTCCCATCACTTCTCATTGGTTGGAAGTAAACCAAATGCTCACCCTTCGGCCAATCAGTGGCTCAGACAGTGGCATTGCTACACCGGATTAGACAAACCAGCCTCACCTGGGGCTGGTTGATTGCAGCCTGAACAGAATCAGGGTATCGTTAACAAAGAAGAAGGGAGAATGTTGGTAGGAAACAAAAAGTGTCTGCCACAACTCTGCTTTTTATACCAAAGCTCAAAAACATCTGGTTCAATTAGACATTTTTTAAAAAGTCATTTCTCTTTTTTTCCCAAAGTAATGCAGAGTTTCCATTTTGCAATTATAAGCAGAAACTCCCTGGCTGAGCTCCACGCTGGCATGATAAAGCTAAGAGACAGGGGCTTGTGAGCGTCCCAACGTACTGAGATCCCCAGTCACACGAGACCTCGTGGACTCCAGACAGCACCCTGAACTTCCCCAGAAAGGCAAAGCAATGACTGCAGACTCTAGAACACTGTTACAGTGAGAAAATGCAGCTAACCAGAACACATGGAGATTAGTGAAGTCTAATTCCGAGCAGTTTTCTAGAGTGAGCACAACCTGTTGCCATAATCTGATCAAGAGGTATGGAAGGTGAGGCTAACTGTAGCAAAAAATTTCTGTGCTGGCAGTTAAACACTATTGTTCCCCAAAATGGAATGTCTGGTTTAGGTTACAAAGAATGAATAAATATCATCCCCTAGGGCTCAAAAACTAACCCAGAAATAACTGAAGGTAAGATGTAAGAGATTTATTCTACCTCTTGTCACATTGATTTTCTTATTTCAAGTTGGTTTGAATGTTCTATGAGTAGCCCTATTATGAGAATTCAGTAGTGTTATTTCCAGCAGGTCCTGAGGTTTTAAATTTGAAATTCTAAGCACAGGTCTGATTTTTCTGTAATACAAGCTAATTCATTCATAGATACTGACCTAGAGTCAATCATTTCAGGTGCCTTAAGATAAGAGATAAATGAAAGCAGTCTTCAAAGCCTATTAAGGACAAGGAGTTGTAAATAATTACCAGTGATGTTCCAGAAGAAACAGTTTGGAAAAGAGAGGGCATAACAGATAGTACTCTATACTCAACACGGGCTTCAGAAGCAGACAGGGGTGGTTTGGATCCAGACTGGGCCACGTACTAGCTGTGTGACAGCACATACATTGCTTTCTCTCTCTAAACCTTAAGAAAATGAGATATTTTCCACCTGCAAGGGAGGTTTTAAGAATTAAATAAGATGGCAAGTGAGAAGTACCTGGCATAATAACCTATACAGAGAAGAAGCTAGATAAACGCTCTTCCCCTGTCCTTTGGCCCCACTCCCTTCTCCACGCAGAGAGCAGGTCAGCTGTTCTGGAGGGTAAGAAGCTCCAGAACTGCGCACAGTGGACCAGGGCTCAGCTACCACCAATTAGTGCCGGAAAAGACATCTTTACTCCCATGTTCTTTGCAGCATTATTACAACAGCCAACGTATGGAAACAACTTAAATGTTTATCTGTGGATGAATGGGTAAAAAAGGTGTTGTACACACACACACACACATGCACACACACACAAATACAATAAAATACTATTCAGTCATAAAAAAGAATGAGCATTGCCCTGGCCGGTGTGGCTCGGTTGGTTGGAATAACGTTCATACACCTAAAGGTTGCAGGTGTGATTTGTGGTCAGGGCACCTACCTCAGTTGTGGGTTCAGTCCCCGACTGGGGCAAGCATGGGAGGCAACCAATAGGTATTTCTCTCTCACATTGATATTTCTCTCTGTGTTTCTCTCGCTCTCTCTCTCTCTCTCTCCACCCCCCTCCCTCTCTCTCTCCCTCTCAAAGCAATGAAAAATGTCCTCAGGTGAAGATTTAAAAAAATGATATACTGCCATTTGCAACAACATGGATGGACCTGAAGAGCATCGTGCTAAGTGAACTAAGTCAGAGAGAGGAAGACAAATACCATATAATTTCACTTACATGTGGAGCAAGCACTCAAAATGAAGCCAAGCTCATAGATACAGATTTTCCAGGGTGCTTACATTACCTAGGCACTCAGTTACCATGGCACCATGTCCCCAAGCACACGGGGTTTGGAGCCGCATGTGGCACAGCAGAGGGCAGTGGGAAACCATTATCAAATAAGCACATTAAGCTTGAAACACCGCTGAAGACAATGATGCCGCTGAAGCTGTTCTGCTCTGAGTACATCATGAGAGTGCAGGGTTCTTGGGAAAAGACAAGGATGCTGGGAAACTGGAAGGCAGCTGGAAAACAGGAAGACCAAATGTGAGAGGGGCAACTCCATAGGAGAAGCCATAGGCATGCGTCTGCAGGAGCTGAGCAGGGCTGGTGAGGACAGGTCATTGTGGACACCACTCATCCATAGACTTGTCAGGAGCCTGAGCGGACTCGACAGCACGTAACATAACCTACACAGATACAGGGAACAGGCTGGTGGTTGCCAGGGGAGGGGAGAGGGGGGTGAAATGGGCAAAGGGAGTGAAACGGTACGAACTTGCAGGTATAAAATAAAAAATGACGGGTTGTAATGTACAGCATGGTGACCATAGTCAGTAATACTGCACTGATATTTGGAAGTAGCCCAAAGAGTTGATATTGAAAGTCCTCCTCACAAGAAAAAAAAATGTGTTAACTGTGTGAGGTGGTAGATGTTAACTAGACTTACTGTGGTGATCACTTCACAATGGACACAAATATCGAATCACATTGTATACCTGAAACTAATGTTGTATGTCAATTATACCTCAATATTTAAAAAATAAAAATAAAGATAAAAAAGAAAAACTATTTTAATTTATATGTATACATATGTGTATAAATATACATTTAACCATTTTATATATACATAAACTCACATGTTATATGTATCTATATAAAATGGTGAAATTCTGTTGGCCATTGTTTAGAGATGTGAAGCTTCCACTGCCCAACTATCTGTTAGTTAGAAGCTTCCCCAAGGCGCCCCCTGGAGGAGAACCTCGGCTAGCCTAATTCCATCTCGTCAACATCTCCGCAATGGCATGTGGCCTTCTATTCAGGAATGCACCGGAGGTAAACATCTCACTTTTTACGATAAGATCTCCGCCTTGCCCGCAGTATGGCTCGTGCATGTGAGGGGCAATGCCAAAATAACGCATCATTCCAGCGCCTGGCAGGAGCATAGCCCTAAATTCTCAGCTCCCAAAAGCTACCACAAGGTCAAATGGAAAACAATATTTATGGAGGACTGCCTGAAGCATGTGCCACCAAACCTCTCCTCGGGGTTTATAAACCTCCTTAAGGTTTATCCTGAAGTAACTTAGACCGCTCAAGAGAGCAGCCTGCCTGCACACCCCCACTGTGGCCTCCACAAACCGATGAGACTGAATTGACATTGAAGACCTAGACGGAGGGAGGTTGTAAGAAAGAGCTCAATGAAGCTCATTGTTTTTGTCAAGGACATGGTTCACTTTGGTGCACAGTGTCTCTTTTCTCAGTAAAACATACAGTTGTGTCCCTCTGGTCAACATTTACGACACAGAAATGAAGACTGGCACTATGGCCATATTTTTTCACTCACTGCTACACGTTTTAAAGATGAGTCCAGCTCAGTGTTAGAAATACTGTATGCAGGACTAGAGCATCCCCTTCATGAACAAACCTACCTGTGGTCATGTGACTTTTCTTCCTGTATTTTTATGATGTATCATTTTTCTTATCCTTGTTAATGTATTTCATCTCACTGTTTACATTACTGCTGCTTTTGAAAAGCTGAGATATAAATAAATTCAAAACTGCATACATGTCTGTGGATTACTGACTGGTTTCCTTATGGGCATATAAAGCAAGCGTGCTCCTTGTTCTCTGGCCATGACAAAGTTCTAGCTCAAGCATGCAGAAAAGAATGAAACAGACAGCCACTATAGGCTACAGTTTCACTATCGCCCTATACAATTTTTGCCAAAATTATAGGTCTCAGAAGTTAAAAACAGAGATTTCTTTTTAAAATACTTTTTTCTATGAGTGTTCAGACTATTAGTTTTTATTTTGGTTTACTTGCAATGGAAGAAAAATCACCATTTTGAATCCAAGAAAAAGTACTTGGAGATACTGAGACGGGAGAATAAGCAGCTAGGAAAACCCGTTGTCAGGAGGAGCAGGGAAACTGAGCGAGAGGGCTGAACACAGTGACAGAGCAACTCACAGCCAGCTGCAGATGGCCACCAGGGCAGAAGGTCCTGAGTGCCTGGCAGTGGGCAAAACTGGGAACACAAGGACCTCGCCCCCGGGGTAATCTTTCCTCCCCTGGCCTTTCCCACCTGGAGAGAGAGCATCCAGGCCTCAGTTGTATTTCAGCTGCAGGCCCAGAAAAGCAGCAAAAGCAGATGGGCAAGCCCAGAACCAACTGCAATGACTAAAGACTTCCTGCCCTAGCACTGACCACTCAGCAGAGACTGTGACCCCAAAAGGACACACCCGGAGAACTGATGAACGTTCAACTGAAACCCTTCCCTGAGACCTCCCCTAAGATTACTTCTTCAAGAAAGAGATAAAAGCTTCAACACAAAGGAACAGGCCCACACTCTCCTTCTGGGGAGCAGCCCAGGCCATTCCCCTTTCCTTTTTCCCCCAGTTCTTTCCCCCAGGCACATGTATCCTAAGGTAATGAGCCCCTGGCAGCTTGTCCCAGGCTAATCCCCTGGACCTGTTCCCAAAGTCTTCTTTTTTCTGAATTCCCAGTGAGCTAAGGCAGCCCAGTCTAGCCTCTCCTGTTGTTTCTTCTATGCCAATCCCTTCCTCGTTTCACTGTCCCCAGCTTCAAAAAATTCATCTTCACAATCACCCGGAGTCATGTTGTGAAATCTTTCCTACACTAATTCAAAGACACACACACTACAGCGGGCCCTGGGCAGAACCGCTCAGGGCCAGGTCCCTGCCTGGTGACAGTGCTGTCGCTACAGTAAAATCCAAGGGAGTTTTTAAGACTAAGAAAAATTAAACGTGCAAAATAGAGCACAGCCATTTTTGTAGCATGGCTACAACATACAAGAATACACAACCCAATGGCAGGGTGCGCTGACACAGGGCACCATGTAGTGGTGTGTCAAAATAGAGAGAGTCTGAGAAGGCAGCCTGAATCTCCCCTGTGAGTGGTTAAATCCTGTGCTTTGTTGTTTTTTCCCTCTCACGACCTCAGAGGAAGCCTGAGAAGCTGCTCTTGTCCTTGCAGAACATGGACATCCCGTGAGCAGGTGGAATGTTTTATATTTGTGCCTTCATAATTTTTCCCATGATCAGTGCATCCTGCCATTGTGTTCAAACTCCACTATAGGAGGGATGCATTGAATACGGCACATTCTCCTGCAGAGAGGAACAGGGAGGGTCAACATGGCTCATTCTGAGTCTCCTTCAACTCTGGGCTTCTTGGATCTTTGTTGGGAAGCACCATTCACACATATGATTAGGGCCTTTGAAGTTGTTTCACAAATCACTACCGTTCATTTTATTTACTTATTTATTTATAAAATTATTTTATTGTTGTTCAAGTATAGTTGTCTGCATTTATCCCCCACTGCTGTTAATTTTAAAGTGTTTTCTCTCTTTCATTCTGTATAGTTTTATGATGCCTTTGAATTCACTATTTTTTCTTCTGCATGGTCTAATTTACTATTTAAATAGAGTTCACTTTTCATTGAGAACATGTTTTTAAAACTACATGGATGGAACTGGAGAGCATTATACTAAGTGAAATAAGCCAGGCAGTGAAAGACAAATTCCATATGATCTCACCTTTAAGTGGAACCTAATCAACAAAACAAACAAGCAAGCAAAACTGAACTAGAGACATTGAAATTAAGAACAAACTGACAGTAACCAGAGGGGAGGTGGGAGGAGATAGTAGAAGGGAAGGGTTTTCAAGAACAACTAAAAAAGACACAGGGACAAAACCAAGCAGGGGTAGAATTAGGGGAGGGAGTTGGGGATGGCTGGAATGGGATGGGAAGGTGGGGAGAAATGCAGACAACTGTACTTGAACAACAATAAAATTTTTAAAAATTTTTAAAAAGAATATACAGCCCATGAACTAATACCATTACATTTTTTCTCCTGCTGGCCATGACAGGTGCCATGGTATTTAGTCCTTATAGTATGTTGTAAACTAGAGAAATTCAAATGTAGCTTTGTAACATGATTTATAGTACTTCTCAGTCATGATTTTGCTTTTGCAAGGCAGGGATCACAGTAGAAAGAAAGCTTAAGTGAGTAGTCAGAAATTTATTTCAGGAGACCCAGATTCTAATCCTGCCTCTTCTAGGTCATCCTGAGTAGGTCACAACCTCTGTGGGCCTCAGCTCTCTCTGTGGGCCTCAGCTCTCTCCTGTGCCAGCAGATAACAGCGACCCTGAGCATAAACAAGGGCCCGGGAACTAAAAACTTTCACACGTGCAATGAATAATTATTGAGCACCTGCCATGCTTCCCATAGGCACCGCGATGGTAATAAACACAGGTCCTGTCTTCACAGATCTATCAGGATATCATCTACCTGGCTAGTAGGTGATATGTCTGTTTATAGTGTTGTCTAAATTCCTGCAAACATTGTGTTAGATCTCAAATGTTAAACATATTATTGGAAGCATACAAAAATTCTCCAGGTTCTAGCTACCGTGTTATTGAAAAGCAATTATTTAAAATAGCAAAAATTGTGCACTAACACCCAATTATATTTACTTCAGTGACTCTTATCACTGAAGGGGCTCTCCAACTTTAAAATTCTATCTCTCCTGCCCCAACACACTTTCTATCCCATGGTTTCTTTTCCCTTTTTTCAGGAAATGAGGACAAATTCTCATTACTCGGGTTAACACTTCCCTCCAACTATGCAGTCATCCGTATCTTTTAGAGAGGATGCAATAAACAGCAGAATTACCTTTTACTCCACGCATACATGATTCTATATTCAAGAAGAGAGCCTATATGAACAATTCTTAGTGCTTGCTTTTGAGAAAAAAAAAGTGTGTGTATGTGTGTGTGTGTACAAGTAAAATAAAGAGAATCCAGGTATAAAATGTTTGTAATAAAAATCAGTTGGCCTGTTATTAAAAAAAAAGAGTGACTGTTTGAATATAAACACAGCTACAGGAAACTAATTCATACACTATTAAGGTTGCAATGGGGAGAAAATGGAACAAGATTTTCATTTCCCTCTCATTATTTTTGGAGCTTGAAAAGATAACCAGAGAGCAAGAATCTGTCCAGGGCTACAACCAGCCTTTCACACTAAGCCCAGACAGGATAAAGTCTAACATCTGCAATTTGAAAAATGATTTTTATAATTTCTATAATGTATATTTTAGCATGCGAGGAGACACCGTTTTTATGTTTCTGCAATGCACAGCCTTATGTTGTCCTCCAAAGCCGTCATTTCCCCCGGAATGACCTGACAGCTCGCTGAAAGGACGAGATGGTTTGCCTGACTGATTACACCCCGGGAATATTTATGTAACGTCTTGATGGCAGCGAAGTCCTAAAGAGGATGCGGGAGATAAAGTAATGGAAGCTGGCCTGACTTAAGCCTCGTGTAATCCCTGCCATCTCCTGAATCACAAGGTAAGATTAGTCTGAGAGAAAAATTCTTTGCTGTCTGAAAGCCTGCATTTTCCTTTTGAGCGAAGAGTCAAATTTGGAGAATTTATGATCTGACCTATCAAAGATTTTACTTTTAAGCCCTAGACCAAGTTAATTACAGACAACTGTTACCGAGTTTTGTTTTGTTTTACTGTTACAGTTTTTTAGCTGAGTTACAGCGCAGCGGGGTTCCATGGTGAATGGCTGAGGGCTACACCTATGATGTAATGATAGTTACACCCGATCGGGCCAGAGCTGGAGAAACGCCTCTGCGCTTTACCTCCCACGCCTGAGCGACTTCCATTCCAAATGTGAACGGGAGACATTTTTCTTTCCTGTAAGGGTGGCAAACATAAGGCATTCCCTGGCCCCTACAAATTGTCTTCATTTTTGCCTTTTAAGAAATATGAAATCTTGTACCTTTTTTCTTCAGAAAAGAAATATTATATAACGCTTTACGCAATATAATGCAATTAAAAATGAACAGGTATGATTCACAGTGATATTCAGAGAACACGAAGCACAGGGGTGCTATGCAAGCATATCATTACAATAAGCTTCTTTGCCATAAGTTGATCACCAACAGGACCCCTGCATCATAAGGTTTATTTAACAACAATGTCTATGTAGCCCAATTCTTTATTGCCATGTAATGTGGATATACTGGTCTTCAGTCAAAAGTGGGTTTTGCTGTGATGAATCTGCCAGGATTCTCTCTCAAGGACCCAAATAGTGTTATATATTAGATTCCTTCCTCAGTGACAGATACAGCATTACTCTCTGTTAAATTTAAGAAGCATGTAATGTAACCTATCAAATCTACAGCAGATAAAAGCATGGAGAAATTCTCTCTTCATTTCTTTCACTAACATGTGGTCTATAGCCTAGCAAAATTACTGTGCCCCCAGAACAGTGAAACGCACATGCTTAGTAGCACTGCTAACATTTAAACACGTATGACGTTTCAGGCACAAAAAGCCACTGTGGCACAGCTGACACTTTCTCCCCATGAACCAGGGACTCAATGTCAACCCTCAAAAAAAAATGCACAGAAGTTATAGGTTGACCCAAAAGTCAACAATATAACTAAAAAAAATGATAACCCACAGTTGGCTCCAGGGAGTGAGAATTAGAGACAAAAATCCTGTTTCTATTTGAATTTTGTTCAGAATGATCTGTTTTGATTCAGCAGGTGGCAAGCGGAAAAAAAAAAAAACAGTAAAAACCTAATTTGAAACTCACAGTTAAAAATGTTGAACATTTCCTTAAAGCCAATAAAATTTTATTCAACTGAACCAAAATTCTAATAGAATATTCAAAACATCCATTTTTTATAGTTTAAATATAGTTCTAGAAAAATTACACTGTAACGACCATGGCAACGTAGTCAATGTTAACATTAATGATTAGAATGATTGCTGTATTAGGGTTCCAGAAACCTGAGAGTTGTGAATTAAGACATTTAAAGTAGATATTAGACTTTATCCAACTGTGGTAGGAGGTAGGGAAGTGTGAGTCCAGAAGGCAAAGACTGGAGGATCAGCTGCACTGAACAAGAAGTTGACCTGATGAAGAAGTCTATGACTGTTGACTCTGTTTTTGTTGGTGAACTCAGAGTTGCTGCAGGTCAGCAGGCCCACACTGAGGAAGAAAAGCTGGATGTGAAAAGGAATAGAACAAGATAAACTGAAATCAGCAAAGATACAATTAACTCAATGAAGACGATGAATATGTGTCTGTCTCTCAACACCTCCAACAACCCTGATGATACTGGTGACCTACAGATGGAGCTGGTACCGTTCATCGAATGCCTGAACCTAGACCCGGAGAAGCTTAAAGAGGAGATTTGAAGAACCTGCCAGCACAGATGATGCCTGACCAACAAGATGGGACAGTGAACCAGCATTACACTGCTTATGTGTTGTCCTGTAGTATGGATTAATCATGTGTGAACACATCTGATGTTAGAAAGGAATGAAGGAGTTGAAATGGAAAAGACTTGAATAAAATACATATTACAATGTATACATACACAAGTAAATTTATATCAAAATAAGAAATTATCATAATGATTACAGTTCTCATTTCTAATTGATCACGTACCTCTAGCTGGTATTTATTTATACCTTCCACCTTTCGCTTCCCACTACACATTCCCTTTGCCTCTCATACAATTTGACTGCTCGAGTGTCCATACCTGGTGAGGTAACCAAACCTTCATTTTTGAAGTGTTTGGGCCACCTGTGTTAGATTCTTATCGTTTTGTTACTAACTCTTATCACAGGTGACAGAAGTACTAACAGGTGCCCCAAGAATACCTGCATTCCAGACATACTTCTCCCAACCCCCGACAGCATAGCAGCAATTCAGTCATTCTCTTGAAAATCAAGATAAGCCACCCAGCCAGTATAGCTCCCCCTTCTTTGCCTGTTGATTCGATAGTACCTGGAATGACAATCTCAATGCCCAGATTAAGGAAACCAGTACTGTAGGAACAGTTCCCCCGGTGGGAACACTACTCCCTTCGGACCTGAGACCTCTAAACCAAGAGAGCCTAAAATCACTGGGTCCAGGAGCCAACATTTTGCTAATGGATCACTAGGAGAACTGTGAGAGGATCCACCCCTATTTTCACTCCTGAATCTGGAACCCATGGACCTGGCCTCGGGAGAAATAGGACCATGTATTAGACACCGATATAGAGCATATACCACATCCTGGGGGATCCTGTCTCAGCACTGCCGTGTGTTATTATCTAGCTGGTGCCATGATAAAGTCTTCAAAAGGAGATTTCGCCACTCTATCTGGTCTCTACCAGTTATTATAGAGGTTTAAAAAGAAGAAGAAAAGCACGTTCCAGGTAAATAGTTACATAACAAGTTATAAGAATGTCGACAAAACCTCATCTGGAACAGCAGCTAGACCTGGAGTTAACAGCCAATCAAGGGTATATTAACCCTCTGACATTCTCCAAGACCCAACCCTCTGCTGCCAATATGCAAGTTGGGCGAGGGCATGAGTCACCATTTTTCTAGTGCATAATAGTGGCTACATCCTCTACAATCACTTTAAATGTGTACTATTCTCTTTAATTTACTATTATGGTAGATGGAAGTTTTAGGGGATACTGCTTGGCCTCTTTTATCAAAACAGTCACCATTGCATCCGTCAGCAAACAAATTTGGAGACTCTACCAGTTGCTGAGTACGCCTGCTCTGACTAGACACTCCCAAGCTAGGGAAATAATCACACAATAGATTCAAGGACCCACTGGCCCCCTCATGCCCAAATCAAAACTCCATTGATTGGCCTGCATTCATGAGCCCCTTCTCTGACTGGGCCACAACGGCATTTGGGATTTCTTGGAACATGTCAGTTATGAGACTAGTATCCAGTAATTGCCATTAGCACCGGTTATTCCCCTTCTTCAATTTACCACCTTCATAAATTGCAGTAGGTCCTTTAAAGAATGTTGAGATTTTGAACATAAAATGTTGGCTATGTCAAGGGCACCAGGCCCTTCACTCATTCACGGGACTCTGGGTCTACAAACTGGCTCACATTTGGGAACTGACTGAGAGAATATGACTCTATTGTTATTCGAGACAGACTTTTGTTCCCAGACCTACAGTTTGCCACTTAAACAATTCAAGTAAGATTATAAGAAGCTGTAAAAAAAATGTCAGTTTTACAGATACCATGATCATCAAAGATCTTTTTGTCTCTCTGCAGGTGAAATTCTGATTACTGCTTAGCTCTGTTGTCCAATACAGTAACTACACCCACCTCGCTTCTGGCAATTAAGTGCCACCTTTTCATCCCTGCTGCCCAGTAATCTCATCATCCCCCTTGAATTCAAGGAGTCCAGTTTGATGACAGTTTTCTCACTGTCAGTCTTGGCCTGTAGAAAGAACAGTCACCACAGAGCTTTCCAAGGACACTGGGCTCCTTTAAAAATATATTTCTTAGAGCTTAAATGAAGGGAGTATTCTCCGGACCCTCTTGTGGAACACAGTTCAGGGTTGAGTGTACAGGTCTTACATTACAAATCCACTCTTGCATTAAAACCCCCCTAAGCCTTTGATAGCTTCCTCTACAGTACATCAAGGAACTCCTGAAAGTTTAACTACAGTTAGGGTCAACTTTGGACCCATGTTTCAGTAAATTAACACAGCATATTCTCAGAGCCATCCTGGCTGCTTAATCTAAAACATTAAAACCAGAACTTATGCTACTTCATCCATACCAACAAATTCACCTCATTCCAAGATTATATTTCTCCTTCATCATTCCAACTTCCTCAGGATTCGTTCCCATACATTCCCCAGGATTCTGTTCATATAAGCTGGTAAAATCTTGCAATTATCTTGGCATGTATGGCACGATGCCCTGTGTCTACATCACGTACCTAACCCCCAGAGTTAGCCCCAGGGTTTTAGTCTGGTTATAGATCTAGAAGATATTGGGTCAAGGTAGGTCCTGAGAGGGATCGGCAATGCTTTGCAAGGCTTACACCTCAAAGGAGACTTTATGTTCTTCAAAGTGAGACTATCCTCCACAGACCATGAATTAAGAACCTCCTCTTCCAGCAAAGGAGGTTCAGCAGAATTTAGGAGTCCAACTTCTTTAACTTTATCAGGATCTGTCCATGTGCCCCCATGTCATTTTTCTGGTTTCTACTTCTTCCAAATCAATGTAATCAACATCATAAGAAATTCTGCAAGGTTGTAAGTTCATTTCATTGAAATTCAGGCAACTTCAGGACTAGACTTTAATTTGTTTTTAAGAAACCTCAGCCTTGTGTTTCCAATACATACAAGTTTATTTTAGGGCAGTTATCAGTGCATTCTAGTCCATTCCCTGAATCTTGAGATGTGAGACCACCATTTTCTTTCTTAAGTCCCGCCATACACTCAGAAATAGCCCAATGTCTAGCAGAACATTGTGTACCAGTTACCAGTCCCGGGTGGGGACTCCACACCCTTCTGCCCATCGCATCTTAGTATTGGAGTACCCATGGAAAACACAACGCAATCAGGCACTAGATAGAACAGTGCTTTACTCACATAGAGAGGAGACATAACAAGACCAGCTCCAATAGTCAGCGCTGGTCCCCCATGGCCAGCAGGTCTCTCCTGGCAGGCAACACAGGGCAGTTCTCTCACACACACCCCTCTTATGCCTTCATGGAAGGATCCCAGTTGCTCCTCTCAAAAGACAGCTATAGCAGTGGGCTATAGCAGTGGGGTTGGCCAGGGCTGTGTGACTGCTTTGTCTCCGTGGAGGAAAGTGTCCCAGGCCCAAGGCCCATTCCTTCAAGACTAAGCCTGTGCAGGGGGGAGGCGGAGAGGAGGGGGGAGCGGTCACAGGACTGCATGCTACAAACTGCCTTGTCCAGCACTGAGCATCAGCCTTTTCCCGTAGGGTGTTGTGGACTATCGCCATCTCATTTACCATTGGCCACAGCGTCCCGAATGCTGCTCAAGTTCATCAAATTAGAAAAATAGTTTTAGCTAATTCAGAACCAATAGAGAGACCCCTATCCTCAAGGTTCTGTTCCTATGGAAGCTCAAAAAAACAGGCCACTGTTAGCAACCCTGAGTGAGAATTAAAGAGAAAAAGCCTGCTTCTGTTTTGAATTTCATTCAGAAAAATCCATTTCACTCAGCAGATAAAGGGTTAAAAAACAAATTTATTTAAACTACAAAGTATAGATGTTGAGCACATTCTTAAAGCCAACAATTCTATTCAATTAAACAAAAAAGTAAACAATATTCAAAAGCTCCGAGGTTGTATTTATTATATGTTTCAAGCTTCGAAAGAACAAGAAAATGACAGTTTTTGATATATTAAATGTTAATATTACTGATTAGCTTGCAAGCCTAGACCAAATCCTAAAAAGAAAATAAATGAAAGGTGAGCGCATGAGGCTTATCAGAGAAAGCAAGGCAATGCATTTGATGAAGCACAGCATATGGTCTGGATGGCGATTAATACCAGCCCTGTGGTGTAATATTTGCCTGTGTGCATGCAACAAAACTTCCTTTCTCACGTATCCCATTACAGTAAAGTGCATTTGCAGCAGAAGTTAAGTGCATTGTCAGCCAGCAAAAGCCAATGATTGCTATCTTTGCATCTCTATCATCATAGAAAAGATTTCCTCTTCTTCTCAAGCTTTTAGAGGCAAAGAAAAAAAAAACACGCACACAGCAGAAAAATCCTCTTTGGGATTGCTTTTAATTTGATTAGCTGACACATAATCATTAGTAGATATTGCACTAAAAGGTGATTAGGCATATATAGGCATCTCGTTCAGGTCCTGAAAACCTCACCCTCACAACCAACTCTAAAAGGACTTCAGTAGAGAACGGAGATGAGTGTGGTTATCTAAAGGATGTCCTCCTTAATGTTTCACAAGGCACTAGCATCCAACGCATCCCTTCAAGTGCCCTACTCACAGTGCCAAGTGAATGCTGGCAGGTCCTTCTAAGCTCACTCTTTCCAGGTAGAGATCTATGAGCTAGTCCAATGTATTCACTGTGACTTGGCTCCACGTAAATGCTGTCTTTCAATGCGCTGTGTTCAGCAACAAATGAACGTCCCAGCGAATTATGTCTGCTCTGTCAATTCCTTGCTACAAGACAGGAATCTTTTACTCCATTCATTTTGGTTTAGAAATGCAAACTTTGCTTAAGTCTATTTTTAAAAAGGGGTTGGGGGTCATTAGTACATTCCAGGATGTATTCCAGTTACACTAGTTCAGTCTTTCAGGTCCTTTCAAGCTTTTCAAAAATTCACTTTCACTAAACTTCCTCAAAGTAGAGTCACATTTTGAGACTGCAGGACTAGTAAAGTGCAAAGTCACTTATGATATCACCTATAAATGGAACCTAATCAACAAAACAAACAAGCAAGCAAAATAGAACCAGAAACATTGAAATTAAGAACAAACGGACACCAGAGGAGAGGTGGGAGGGGATAATGGGGGGAAAGGGGAAAGGGTTTTCAGGAACAACTATAAAGGACACTTGGACAAAACCAAGGGGTGGGATCAGGGGTGGGAGGTGGGGATGGCTGGGTTGCGGGGTTGGCAGGGTGGGGAAATGGAGACAACTGTACTTGAACATCAATTAAAAATAAAAGCAAAATGTCTCAAACTTACTGATTTCTCTGCTCTTCAGGTGACCTTACACATGCCCCCATTTCCCTCCTGCCAAGTCAGAGACCCATCTCACTTCCATGAGAGCCTCAGTCCCCCCAGGTCCAATGCGAATGAGGAGGGAAAGACCTTCATCCAAGTAACCTCATCACAACAGAGCAGACATCTGAGGTCAGACAGCAAAGACGCCCAAATGTTCATCAGCACCAACACTGTCCTGCAGCTATTGAACCAGAGGAGGCATTGTCAGCACATTGAATTTTGAAGTCTCCTCAGACTCTTTTGCTCTAGACTAAGTGCCTCCACTTTGTTGTATATGGAAGTATTCAATACATACAGAATAGTGCAGAAATCATGGATTTAGGACTTGATAAATTCTCAAACCCTAATACACTTGTGGTCATTATCCAGATCAAGACACAGAATGTTACTAGAACCTTATAACCAGTTTCCCCTTATTTTGAACCATCATAGCCATGCTGGCCACCAAGGAGCTAGTGCCAGGATATTTCACAGACTTGAGTTAATAGAAACTACTTGATGCAGACCAACCAGTGGCAAAATATTTCACATATTTGAGTTACACAAACTATTTATTGCAGACTAGAATATTCCACATACTTGAGTTATATAAACTACTTATTGCACAACAGAATATTTCACATACTTCACTTATATAAACTACTTATTGCAGATCAGCAGGCAGACCTAAAGAATGTAAATATACATCACTGAGCTCAAAATATAGCCAAACTTCCACCATTTCTTGCCACCCCAAACTGCTACTGCTTCATGCCTGGAATTTTATAGTAACCTGACAACGGATAATCCCTGTTCTCTTCTTTTCCCTTCAGAATATTCTTAAACTAGTAGATAAAGTGAGTATTTTTTAATGGACATCCCAACATGTCTTTCAGGTTATATCGTCCCACCCCAATAGTGAACTTTCTTAGTCTTTGTTTGCACATTGAGTGACTTGAAAACTACGAATGTCTGCATTCATTCGCCAGAGAGTCTAATGTAATTGGTCCAGGATGTGGCCGAGCCCTCCCAGGTGATTCTAATACACAGCCTGATGAGGACCTCAAGGCCCAAAGTGAGGCCTACATTACCTCCCTGACTGCATCTCTTCCTACGCTTCCTCACTCACACCCTCCTAGACAGACTGTTCTTTGAAGAAGACCACCGACAAGCTCCCACCTCTTTGTCTCCGTCTTTCTAGGTTGTTCCCCTAGAGATAGGCAGCTCCTTCAGCTGCTTTAGGTCTTTAAATAAAAGTTTACATCTCAGTGATCCTTCACCAGCCACCTGACGTTTTATACCTCCTTTCCCTGAATTATGTTCTGAGCAATAATTACTAGCCAACATATACTTTCTGTTTACTTACTTTATTTTGCTCCACAAGGACAGGGCTCTCTGCCTATTTGTTCAGTGCAGTACCCCAGTTCGAGGAGCAGGGAGGACCCACCACAAAACCAGGGCTTGAGAAGTGTTTATTAAACAAATGAATGTTTTGAGTAATAAAAATCTTGTTAATGAGCCTGGAGTCAGCATCTAACAGCCAATAATGGAACATCAGTTGTGGCCATAAGCATTAAGTGCATTCTAAACTAAAACTGGTTAAACGAAAGCAACCCAGATAAGAAGATATAATTTACAGCAAAATAGTGATATCCTCTCTGCAGCTTATGCTTCAGACAAAAGAAATCTTTAGGAAAAAGTCACATCTTCTTTCAAAAAGCATTTAGAGCTTTCAGGACTGTCAGACATGTAAAAGCCTCCAGAAATTTTACATATATATATATATGTAAATTAATAATTATATATATATATAATTATTAATACAGAGAGAATGGTTTGGACAGCATCAATGTAAGGAAAGTGGACTGGAATGCACATGTGTGAACAATGATGACTTCACTATACTAGTGAGTGGGGGCAGTAGACACCGTTGAGTGAGCCTGTGTACTGTGTGACCATCACATTCAAAATGAGTCAAGTGAGTAAAGCAAAGAATCTACATAAAGCAAAGTAAGCGAGTAAAGCAAAGAATCTACATCGAGTTTTACATTAAGCCTGAACATTCCTCTGCAGAAACTATCCAGATGATTCAGAAGGCTGCAGCTATGGGCAACTGGTGATTGGCAGCTTCATCATGACAAGCCTCCTCATGCATTGCATCTCATGCAGAGTTTTTTGGCAAAACATCTAATCACCCAGGTGACTCAGCACTCGCTACAGCTCAGACCTGGCACCCTGAGACTTCTGCCTTTTCCCAAAACTTTTGGGGAATCACCTTTGAAAGGGAAGAGATTTTAGACCATCAGTGGGATTCAGGAAAGTTCGATGGGCAGTCCCAAGGTGCCTACTTTGAAGGGGACTGAGGTGTCATTGTCCTGTGTACAATGTTTCTTGTATCATGTAGCTTCTTCAATTAATGTCTCTATTTTTCATATTACATGGCTGGAAACCTTCTGGACAGACCTTGTATACATACATGGAATAGGGAATAGATTGGCTTTAATCTCCCTCTGGCATATATACACATACACACGTATATACACATATGGGATGGGCAAAATAGGTTAACAATAATAATAAACAATACAACAATTAATAAACAAAAAATAATGCAAGATGAACTCTTTTGCATACTCACAACTGTACACCTACTTTCCCCCACCCCCATATATTCACTCATTTTCAGAATAGAAACCCCTGACCATGTGATGGTGAAAGCGCACTCATCTGGAAGGATTGTGTTGAAGCACTTGGCATGACATCTGCCAACCCCCAACTCTCCGCTGCCTCAGCAAAACTTTCCTTGAGAAATATAACACCCTGACTTCATTTATATTTCCCCAAGAAATAAATTTTGACATAAGAGCTCCTGAGCTAAAATATTAGGCTAAAATATTTTCTGAAGTACCAAGCTGGTGAGAAAGAGAGAGAAACTCATTAGCACAGCAGAAAGAGAACAGATCAGCAAATACAAGGCCATTTCCAATTGAATACATCAGCATCACTGATAAGAACTAAATCGCAATTCCACTGGGCCCTAGCTTTCCCCTTGCTCAAAGGAGCTAACCCATTTTCATCCCAGTTGGCTCAGAGACAGTGAAATTCCTGAGGATTATATTTGAAAGGATTGTCACCGTCTCTTGATTTTTCAGTGTTTTTGTTACCACTGTTAATAATGAAAAACAAACTGTGACGCTTTGTAGTTCTGATGCCCACACTAATAGCCAATCTACCTAAATACTGTAAAATTCCTATTAATCTCAGTAAATATGTGATTAAACAATATAATTCACAGTTCTGAATTCATTTTTACTTCCTGCACATTCATCTTCATATAGGAATTTCTGATTATAAAAATAGCATTAAAAGAGACGTCTATAATTTGGATTTCCACATAAATTCTGTTCTAATGATAAAATTTCATTCTACTAAGCTATAAACCACACAATTTGTTTTGCTTCATTTTTCTCTTCTCATGTTCCCAATAAAAATCTTATTTTCTAGTACTCTATCAGTTAGCATGTTCTAATACACAAATAATTTACAGAAGAAAAATAACCAAAAGTTCATCATTTTGCTTAAAAATAGCCAAGAGTTCACCATTTAAAATTCATCATTAGAGGTAACAAATATTGATTAGGATGGAGAGAAAAGGAACCCCCATGCCCTGTTGGTTGAGACATAAACTGCTGCAGCCACTGTGGAAAACAGTATGGGGGGTCCTCTAGAAGTTAAAAACAGAACTTACATATGATCCAGCAACTCCGCCTTGGGTGTGTAAAAGGAAGCAAAACTATGATCTCAGAGATACTTGCATCCCCATGCTCACAGCAGCATTATTCACAGTAGTCAAGGCATGAAAGAACCTAAGTGTCCATCAACGAATGAATGGGTAAAGAAAATATGGTGTGTGTGTGAGAGAGAGAGAGAGAGAGAGAGAAAGAGAGAGAGAGAGAGAGAGAGAATGGGCTATTACTCAGCGTTAGAAAAATCTGTCATTTGCAACAACATGGATGAACCTAGAAGACATTGTGCTAAGTGAAATCAGCCAAAGAAAGATACCACGTGGTATCACTTATATGTGGAACCTTTGAAAATGAGTAAATAAGCAAAATATTTTAAAAATCCAAACTTGTAGAAACAGTAGAAAAGTGGTTGCCACAGGGAAAGATTTAGGGCACATAGGGAGAGGGTTGCATAAGGATACAAACTTTCTGTTATGAGACGGAGGAGGTCCAAGGATGTAAGGCACAGCATGGCGACCACAACATGGTGATAGCACTGTATTGTCTCATTGAAATTCGCTAAAAGACTAGAACCTAGATGCTCTCACCAGAAACAAAAAAGGTGAGGTGCTGAATGTGCCAATAAACTCGATGGGAGGAATCTTCTCATAATATGTGTGTATACCAAATCATCAAGGCACACATTTTAAATATCTGCCAATTTTATTTGTCAACTATACCTCAGTAAATGTGGGAAAATAAAATAAAACAAATAACATTCATCTATCAAGTACACTGTCTTATAAGGGTGTGGTTCATAGCACCCCAAAATAATTGTAATATTATCAGAGATCACTGGTCACAGATCACTATAAAAATAAAGTAATAATGAAAAACTTTAAAGTATTGTGAGAATTAAGACTATACTTTCAGGCATCATTTCTATAGTTCATTAAAGTATTGTGAGAATTACCACAATGGGACACAGAGCATGAAGTGAGGAAATGCTATGGAAAAATCATAGCACTGGTAGATTTGCTACTGGATTGCCACAAACCATCTCTTTGTTAAAAAAAAAAAAAAGGAATAAGAAAAAGAAACAAAGAAGGGACTTCTGGCCAAGATGGAGGTGTAGTTAGACACACTGTGCCTCCTCGCACAACCAAAATAAGGACAACAAAAATTTAGAAACAAAATAGCAACCAGAACTGACAGAAAATTGAACTGTATGGAAGTCGGACCACCAAGGAGCTGAAATAGACACATTCATCCAGCCCACTAGGCCAGGCGGAGTCCAGTGGCCTAGGGGAGAGGGGTCGTGGCACAAGAAGCGGTGACACAGGGTGCACAAGGCAACCCTGGGCACGCAAGACGGCAGCAGGTGGACCCTGGGCATGCAGGCAGTAGCTGGAAGACCCTGGGCATGGGATGGCAATAGGCAGACCCAGTGAGGCAGCAATTGTGAAGCGAGGCACTGCACTCAAGGCGACTGGCTGACCAGGTGGAAGTCCCACATTCACATGCAGATAACTGGGGAGTGAGACAGACAACACAACCCAGGGTCCCAGCACCAGGTAATAAAGCCTCAAAACACTGATTGAAAACACATGTGGGGTTCATGTGCAGGGAGAGACCCCCAGCCTCACAGGAGAGTACATTGAAGAGACCCACAGGGTCTTAGAACATATACAAGCACACCCACCCTGGAATCAGCTCCAGAAGGGCCCAGTTTGCTTGGGGGAAGCTGGGGAAGGGACTCGGGTCCGACAGAGCAGAGCAAGCACCACTGTTCCCTCTTAGACATTGCCCCCACATACAGCATCACAATCCAGCCACTGGGTTGCCCCATCCTGGTGAACACCTAAGGATCCACCTTTCACTGTGTAACAGGCAGGACCAGACCAAAACAATGGCCGAAACAGAAGAACAGGTCAAAGCTCCAGAAATAATACAACCAAGAGATAGTCGACCTATCAAATGCACAGTTTAAAACACTGGTGATCAGAAAGCTCACAGAACTGGTTGATTTTGGTCACAAATTAGATGAAAAAATGAAGGCTACAGTAAAGGAAATGAAGGAAAATTCACAAGGTACCAATAGTGATGGGAAGAAAACTGGGACTGAAATCAATGGAGTGGACCAGAAGGAAGAAAGAAACAACCAAAGAGAAAAGAAGAAAGAGACAAGAATTCAAAAAAATGAGGAGAGGCTTAGGAACCTCCAGGACATCTTTAAATGTTCCAATATCCGAATTATAGAGGTACCAGAAGGGGAAGAGGAAGAGCAACAAGGGGAAAACTTATTTGAACAAATAATAAAAAAGAACTTCCCCAATCTGGCAAAGGAAATAGACTTCCAGGAAGTCCAGGAAGCACAGAGAGTCCCAGAGAGGGTGGACCCAAAGAGGAACACACCAAGGCACATCATAATTACATTACCCAAGATCAAAATAAAGGAGAGAATTCTAGAAGCAGCAAGAGATAAGGGGACAGTCACCTACAAAGGAGTTCCCATCAGACTGTCAGCTGAATTCTCAAAAGAGACCTTACAGGCAAGAAGGGGCTGGAAAGAAGTATTCCAAGTCATGAGATGCAAGGACCTACATCCAAGATTGCTCTATCCAGCAAAGCTTTCATTTGGAATGGAAGGGCAGATGAAGTGCTTCTCAGATAAGGTCAAGTTCAAGGAGTTCATCATCACCAAGCTTTTATTATATGAAATGTTAAAGG